>LPNX010880838.1:14807-51101 GCA_001517045.1 Pseudotsuga menziesii | reverse complement strand
TATATGTAAAAATCTGTCCATAGATAGGTCAAGTTTTGATCCAAAGATACAGTCACAATTGTATAAATATACAAAAATTTGGATTGCAATCCATCAAAATTCCTATAGATCTAGGCCTGATACTTAGCATCATCAGCCGCAACAACATTTTTGGCTTCCCTATAAAATAGAACGGCCCTGGCTACCCTCCTCAAAAGGTGTATCCAGATGGGTGGAATTCCTACTACAAATTCCTGCATGACAACATGAATCCGCTCAATCCATATGGTCGGAATTCCATGGGTCATCTTGGCTAGCTTTCCCTTGAGAACCCTAAGTATACCATGATCTCCACTTGGTATAGACCGCACACATATCCTAGGGTTCCCATCAGGGCGTATAGGTCCAATATCTACATTTGAAAAACATTCAAATGAATTAAAACTTTTATACATATCTATATAATTTTATGATTAAAATTCATAAAAATAAAAAAACATACAAAGAAAAATACCTAGCTCTCCCCATTCTCCTCCTAGTGGGAGGACAAGATTGTTTTCTCCACGGAAATCCAACCTAGAGTAGGGAAATTTCTCAAGAGGTGGAAACTTCTGCTCTGACCATACATAAAAGTCATCATCGTATACACTTTGGACCCATCCTGCACCACCTTAATGGAGGAATACCTCTCCCCACCTCATCAGTCTAGGTTGTAGAGGAGAAACTGCTAGTAGTGTCACTACAGGACTGAGGGTAGTCACTCTCTCAAATAAGAACGCCACCAATGTGATATAATATGCAAAAAAAATTCGGTCTCCTCTCTTACAGTCAGAGAGGTTCTTCCTCATGATCAAGATTACACCCGAGCACTAGTAAAAAATAGTTCCTTGCACCAAACTCCATCGCAACTCTCATCTGTGTTCGAGTGGCTAGATGCAATGAGGATGATCCTGCAACCCTCACTATAGTACTCACCACTAACTGTAATGGGAATTTGGTTATGTGGACAATAGGGATGCATGATCCCTTTTTCTGAGTACCTGGTGTGCAGTAGGTGTCAACATAGTCTTGGACACTCATAGGGTCACCACCCTTACCTCTACCCTCAAGGTTCACGAGAATACCCCTACGATATAAACCTCTGATGGAGTACACATGTTCTACAGATACTTCCAAAATCTCCCCTTGAATATCAAAAGCACTAAGGTCATGGTCCCAATACCTGATCAAATGCTCAAGCAAACAAACATTGGCCCGCACGTTGGAAGTACAAAAGAACTTCAGTAAGCCACATTGCCGTAAAATTTGCACAATTGGGCCATCTGATAGAGCATCACGATCGATGTCTTCATGCTCTCGCTCCCTCCACTCTAACACCATGATTGTACATGCCCAATTCACAATTATCGATCATTAGAATCCATTCAATTCTTTCATTTTTGGTCATATTATAAATTTATCCATGTCACGTAGAACACACAGCTGTTGTTTAGGCGTATCATGTGTCACACATGGGTTTCTCTTGCGAAAGTCACGTGTATAATGCATGTACGTGACTGTTTAATTCCTATACCCATGTGTATTGCGTAGCACTCTTAGGGCTGGCTCAAAACATCAATTTTTTGCATAAAAATAAAAATTGGAGTGGTTGAAATTAAAGAGAAGGGAAATCTAACCAACCTGACACTTGCGGATTGAAAATTCATCCACTGATTTGTCCACACCGAGCAATTCAAGTTCGAGGTAAAAACTTGCCAAATTGGGTAAAAGAGTAAAATGGTATGTTTTATTTTAGTTTTTGAACTATATATAGAAAACAATTCAAACTTTTGGGTTTCTAGTCTATAGTTTAAAATTTATTTTTATAATTGAACTAATACCATGTCTTTTTCCCTAATGAAACAGGTTCAAAGTCTTTAACAAGTCTTCATCCACTCATATAGGGTAGGATTTGGTCCTTCATATGTATTTTGCATGTACACCTTATTCGTTCTTAACCCTAGGATTACCTCTTTGACCATGGACTATGGTGTCTAACCAATTTTTACATCGCCTACATCATTGTTCCTTGGTGGATAGGGCGTCCTTTTCATGGGTACCCTAGTTTAGAACACTTTACTGTCTTTTGGTACCCATGCCGCAATTGTGATAGGTTTGCGGGAGCCTTATTACTAGTTTTTCATGACAAAATGAACCTTCATTTTGCATCCTTTTGTGAGATATACCTGTTTATAAGGCTCCACGCCCTTATGGAGTTTATTTAGGCCCAAGTTTGACTCCTCAAAATAGACTTGACTGCCGAGTCAACTTGTTCGTTCAGGCTCATTAAGAATATGTGAACGAGCATCCACATTGCTGGTAGTTTATCGCTTTTTCGGACCTTGTGGAATAATACAAAAGAGGATCACTCTCTTTTCTTCAGAATTGAGAAGAGTATTCTAAGGCATAGGTTTATCACTTTTTTGGACCCGAGGGACTAAATTTATGAAAAACGAACACCTGGTATGAGCTTAGTTTTCTCTTTTCGTGCTCTAGACCTAAACATGAAAAATATTTTGAGCGTACTTTATGTCTCTTTCATGCTCGTTAAACCCTAAAGAACGAAGCATCAAGTTAAATATTGTAAGCCCCATTTCTCGTAATAAAATGGATCTTTTCGAGTGATCTTTCCTTCCTTCACACTCGTAAAACTTAGGCTATATGCTTCTTTTGAAGGACCGTTGGGTAGGTGGTAATTTAACCTTTTTCAGACGTTCTTGACTAAGTACGAAAAATTTGCGCCTTACTTCTTCAAAATCTAAGAGAGTTCTTTTGTGGTTTGTTTTATACTTTTTCGGCCTCAGGAGGATAAATTGTATGAAAAAGCACCCCCCTGGAGTCTTTTTCGGAGTTTTCAGACTCTCAAAATATGAAAACACCAATGAGCATGTACTAGTTTGGGCTCGTCAAATCCACGAATAAGTAACTTTATCAAGCATTATTCTCTCCCTTCTTCAAGCTTGTCAAAAATGAAGAAAAACCTGAGTTGACATTCCTAGACTCGTTAAAATTTAATAGGAAAGATAAGGAAGAAGTACTCTCTTTGGGTTATAAAAAGTGGTAGCATGTCCTTGAAAATAGCACTTTCTGAACTTTTTGATACTCATGTTTCAGTTTACACTTTCAGCTTAGCTATTACTTCAAGTTTTTACTCCTCCACTTGCCCTTTATACATGGGTAATCTGATCATGTCTCCTACATGACAGATAAGTCTAGTTGTCCTATCTGCAAGTTAAAAGATGCCTTGGGTCATCTCTGTGTCGTGCTCACTATTCAAGGATTTATCCCTTCATCTTATTACTATCTTGATTCCATAATTATCCTATTTGATTATTACTTGTGTCTACCTTCCCATATCCAGTTCCTAGTCACTCTTGTGATCTATTGGAGGATTCATTACCTTCCTCATCACAGTACGATTTCTCATCAGCACTTCCTGAAGACGAAGATCTAGAGTTTTGAAGATGGTACCTTAGGATTCACTGCCATTATTAGTGAATTCCTTTGCTTCAGTTTTCAGTTCCACATTTGTCTGACATCCTGTTTAGTTTGTTCCATGTTCGACTTCAACGGATCTATTCACATGGTAGAGATTGTACTGGTTCCTTTGGATTTTGACTAATACCTTAGGTTCACCTTTATAACCTAAGTTGCAGAAGATTATGTTATGTTCAGCTACACAGCTTCTAGATTTTGAAGACTCATCATTGTATATTGTGGCTTCGATCCACCTTTGTAATATATGTGGTATTGTTACCTGTATCATATGATGTAATCAAATATTGTAAAGGAGCTAGTGTTCCATTTTATTGAACATGGAATCATCAAGTATGATTTTGTATATGACATTGATATGTATATGTTCCAGGTATCTCCTATGTTTATTTGGACACTTGAGTTCTCCAAGATTAAAATATTGTAATGTATTTTGGCCATCGCTTCCCTTTGACCTCACACATTAGGGGGAAACTGTTATCATGTAAAATGGCACTTCTCCATTCGAGTGCTGACGTCCAATATGTCGGGACACATAAGGACAAACTGGATTGAAGTAGCCAAAACACTATAGATGAGCATGACTATTGATACATCATCTCCTGACCAGCTGGATATATTTTTATTCAGACATTAGGGTTGCACACGCGACTATTTGCATATAAACATGCGTGTCATATGCAAGTATGTGCATTGCAACTCGTGTGTACATTGCACACGCGGGTTTCCTTAAAGCAAGGAGCGTGTCATACGCAAATTTCCTATATCAATACTCGCATGTACCTTAATTTGAAGTTAAAAAAATATAAATCACGATTAGTCGAGATCAGTTGAGCCTCTAATCATAACTATCTCAACTGTCTCAACCATCCTAACCTTCGAAACCTCTCTATTTCTCCATGTATAAATAGAGGGAATGGGATGGGGATAATCAATCATTCTTAGAAGAGAAAAGTTATGTTATTGGTATGCTTTCATACATCTTGGAGCAGCATAAATTAGTGTCCTTGGTTTGCAGAAGGAGTACTTGTTCTATAAGTTGGGTTATAATCTCACCATTCTCTGTTTATTAATAAAGAAAGTTTCTTCTTCCAATATTGTGCACTCTTGTATATGTTGATTAGTGAATTATCTAATTATTTCAATATGAATATGTATTTCATTAACCATTGATATATATATATATATATATATAAGATATTTGCAGGAAGAAATTGTTCTTTGCAGGTGTTTGGAGAAAGCCCTGGAAGTTGTGGAAGCAACTAGAAGAGGAGAAGAAAAAGCTTGGATCAACCGTCATAAACCAGGTTTGTCACATTTTCTTCCTATTCCTATTTCAATTTCTACATGTTTGATTGTCTGCAAGTTTATCTTAGTAAGTTGGTAACCCCAAAGACCCTAGGTTATAAGGGTGTGTTTTCCTGAACAATAATGTGAGAAGTCTAAGTTATTGCTAGGCCTAATTCCTTAGCCAAGCAAGATCATTGAACTTATTTCTAAAGGCATATAAATATTAGAATTTTGGGGTGGACTACCATCTATGCTTTTTCATCTATGGATGAGAATGAGACAAGTTTACTGTCTACATTGATTCTATGGGCATCACAAAAATTCATAATTAATAATTATAAAAAAAATAAAATAATATCTCATGTGATAGCTTCACTTTGTGGTAGTTGAAAAGAAAAAAAATAGCTCATGTGATAAATGAACTTAATGGCATGGTAATTTGTATTCCATTTGACAATAGATCTCCAGCTAGCAGCTAGAAGTCGAGCTAATGTGCACAAAGTGTAGTCAAACTACATTTTACAGCTCAGAGTTGAAGTAATGTGCAGACGTGTGACAATTGAACTCTTAATAAACTCATTTGAACTCCTAATAAATTATTCTCAAGTCACGTGTTAAATACACTTAGTGGAATAGTAATATGTATCTTAGGTAACAATCGAACTCCATATGGTAGTTGGGAGTCGAGTTAATGTGCATAAGGATTAGTTGAATTCCATTTGGAATCTAGGAGTTGAGATAACTCAAAGATGTTATATTAACTGCAATAGTTTTATATTAACTTTTAAATTAACTATTAGATACAACTATTAGCTTAAATCCAATGATGATACAACTATGAGTTTAAGTTCAACTATGAGCTTAACAACCACAAATAAAATGGTTGTTTTATTAGATTAACTATTAGATACAAGTAATTGACACAATCTTTATGAAAACAAATTATTAATGTATCAAACATATTCCTTTTGGTGTATTCTGAACATATTTATTTTATTAATATGGTTGTTTCTAGTAACTAACATTCATATATGAGCGTGCTCACTCTTGAACATGATGGAGAGAGAGAGAAGAGAGGGATTTCATGTGACCTCATGATAGAGATCATGTTCTTGAGTATTCATGAGAGTGTTGGCTAATAAATAAAAATGTGGCGATGAAAACACACTTTCTTACTTGATTGAACCATTTTTTTATCCTTGTTTTTTTAGGCACTCACTTAAGAGGTTGAGTCTATTCAAGTCAATTCGTTTTTTCATCACTAGATTTTTTTTAATTATTATTATTAGAGATACATAATTAGAGCCAGTTGACCAAGATAATGAAATTGGCTCAGCTTACCCACCATATATATATAGGATCAGTGTAGATTAAATTTCCAAGATGACCTAATAACAACACAATTTTGAACGATATATGCATGAGAGTATAGTTTTTTTTAATTGTAAAAGAGATTACATGATGCATTTTGAACCAATGCAATGTTTCAAGTGAAGTTTGTGTGTGTGTGTGTGATTTGATGTTATGTGATGTTGATTGCTTCTCACACTTTTATTAAGCAGATATACTACCTTTGGATTAACTCTAACAAACTTAACCTTGACAATATTGAGAAATGGCTCCAAATGTACAACGATCTACTATAAATATTTCACTATTAGTAACAGTAAAACAAAGTCAATTAAAGAAAAATGTACGAGAGCAAAATAATATAAATTTCCGTCTTGTAAATATATGTTATGTTTCTTACTTTGGCCTTGCTCATATTTATGTGTGTTGCAATGTCTTCCTTTCTCTCACAACAACTAATGTCTAGGATTCTATTGTAAGGGAGTTCCAGATACATGGTGAAGATTATAGTTGGGTAGTCCATAACACCACTCTAGCCTAAATATAAAAGCAATAGTATCATTAACAAAAACAGTCACCTCATAAAGGACAAAATGAAATTAGTCGAGTGCTATGTTACTGAGATGAGAGAAACCTAAGTTATCATATTTTGAGAGAAGAAATGTATTAGGTTTTTTCACATAAATATTCAAGAATAATTAAATATTTCAATTATCAACAAACCATCATTCACTTTTGTTGTTTTTTCAAATTATTTAAGTTTCTTAAATTACTCAAAATACTAAGAGATATCATATTCATAAGAAAATTTGTGTAGTTCTCAATTCAATTCATACCCATAACATAATGTCAGCAATAATGCAAATATCTTGGTGTAGTAATCAGAGTTGGATTTGAAAAAGAACCTATCTGGAAGCTAGGGTTGAGAATAAAAAATGCACAAGGAGATAGACCATCGAGTTGTATATCTATGTGAGGTCCAAGCGTGTGTGTGCATCCATATAGAAAATTTCAAAGGGTACAATACAACCAAAATTCAATGATATGTATTGGAACCATATGATCCCCATGAATATTTATAGAGAACCATTTATGGAACTAGATAGAATCTTGGGTGTTATATAAAATTTGTGTTGATGCTAAACCACTATGTAGAAATCATGTTGATGCATTGTTCTAGAGAAGAAGGTTCTAGATTTCATTCAAATCCATAACTTGTTGAAATATTTTGTGCTTACTTAATAAATAGATCTATGGATGATGATGACGTTTAGGAAAGGGGAGTGGGTTGGGTGAGTGGAGATAGATGTAAGCAGTCACATAGAAATATACCCCTCAGTGTATTTAGTCATTAAGACACATAATGATGGGTGCAAGTATATTTCTATCTCACCGAGAATGGATTTCATAGAAGTGAAAGTGAACTGACGATGTACACCAAAGTTAATGAGATAGGTAACATGTTAATTTCCTTCCTGTATGTAGATGATTTAATATTTTCTGGCGATTTTGGCATAAATAATTTTAGAACAATCATGGAAAGCGAATTTGAAATGACTGATTTGGGGCTTATGATGTTTTTTCTGAGCATTGAAGTCCAACAGTATGAAAGTGGTATTTTATATCACAGTCGAAGTATGAAAGTGTAGTTTTAAAAAGATTCAATATGTATAATTGCAAGGTATCCCTAACACCAATAATAATAGGTTTAAAATTGAGCAAGGATGATGATGGATCAATCGTAGATCCTATGTTATTTAAAAGGATTGTTGGCAGCCTTATGTATTTAAATGCGACAAGACCAGAAATCATGTATGGAGTAAGTCTGATCTCAATATTCGTGGAGTCATCAAAATACTCTCATTGGAAAGCATGTAAGAGAATTCAGAGGTATGTAAGTGGCACAAAGCAGATTGGAATAATGTATTCAACCTCAAAAAAAAATTAAACTCATAGGATACATTAACAATGACAATGGAGGAAGCAAAGATGATAGAAAAAACACATATGGGTACACATTTCATTTTGGTACAGGTGTTTTGTCATGGTATTTGAAGAAACAACCCATTGTAACTCTATCTTCGGCAGAAGGAATGTATGTTGCAGCTACAAGTGCTACATGTCAAGTCATTGATGCAGACACTTTTAAGTGACCTGTCACAAAACCAGTAAGAACCAACAAACATTTTCTATGACAAAATTTCAACCATTGCATTGTCAAAGAATCATGTGTTTTGTTGACACAAATTCAGTCGACAGGGGTTCTCTCTTTGCTGACACCCAAACCACCGTGATCTCCCTGAGCAAAGGCCCATACAAGTTTTATCCTGTCCAACAACACCTACAAAGTGGATGAAGTCTCACTCGAGATGTTCGAGGGAGAGATGTCAAAACCAAGTTTCCACAGTATGAAGGAGGAAAATGTGTCTCTTTATTAAATTAGTGCATCATTATTCAACCGGTCTAACCATTCAACTTGTGCTTTAACAGAACCACATCATAATTCAACAGTTCGCACTATCGTATCGGAACTGCAGTAAATCATTGATGCATAAACATATATAACATAATAACATCATTTACAAGAGGGAAACGTCGCATCATTTACAATTCCAAGTCGCAGATACACATTGCATTCGTAATTGAGTCGCAAAAGATAGTAAAACAAGAAAATATAAAAGGACATAATGATTATGCTCAACTTTTGTCATGTCATATTAACTTCTGTAGCAAAACATAAGTTCCCAAAACAGTTCCTCAGGTCGCATACACAGATTAATAAGCTCAACTCTATCTCAGAAGATCAAGAAAAACAAAGTGCCTCAGACCTTCTAACATTTGCAATTCACCATCTACTTATAGTCTTGCGCCTTTACATCGGTGGTCCACTTAACTAACTTCCTAACTAATTCTTAACATATTCTTCAAAATAGTGACCACTATCCATAAGATACCATGTAAGAGAAATCATTGAATGATCCTATAATACTTATCATTGCCTTTGAGCTTGGATTTAAACACAAGACTCAAAGTTCCAAGGGTGATTTTCACACTAGTGATAAGTTATTATTTTAAAGCAAGGGATAATCCTAAGGCCAAAGGTAAAACAATAAATATGACCCAAAGATTACCTAGTTTGCAATATTAATATTTTATAGTCTTTATACTATTATCCTTTTTACTTTCTTTAGGAATTAAGGCACTTTATAATATAGAGGAAAAGGTTTATATTTGAAGACAATACTTCTTTCTTTGCTTGACTGTTCGTTTTCAATTTTAAGTTATTATTTTAAGCTACCAGCTTTAATGATAAGGTTCCCTTTTAAATTTCAGGTTCTTCACTCTCCTTTGTTCACGGCCTTTGGTGGAAGACTTGGTCAACGACTGCCAATTCTGGTAAGCCTGGTTACACCATGGATCCTTCTCCTTATGGATTTCCATTGGAACGCTCGAGGGTTGGATTTAAGAAGCCTGAAACCATTACTACTTCAGTTTGGTTTTAATATGATGCTGGTTTAATGAATTAGTAGGAGAAACCCCTACGCTATGCGAGGGTGTTACGGCTGAGGCTGAGAATGTAAATATTAGCTTTCCTTTATGCTTAAGTGTTGTATATAAAAAGATTAACTGGGCTGTAAGCCTGACTGTGAAGGAGGTTACGACCTCAACTTATTGTCTTTACTGTACTCTTGAATACATAGAGTTTTTACCCGAAGTTTTATAATAAAAGTTATTATACTATTTTTCCGTAGCTCTTGGTTTGTATTACTGCATACATTTTTAAATTATGAGCTGTGTCAGAATAATTATGTTACAGGCTTATGACAGCCTTATTTTGTTAATTCATATTACGTCCATAGATAAAAAAACATTGCCTTATCTATATAGTATATAATTTACTTATAGAAGTTGGATTTGTAGGGTTAAACCCTAATTTTACAGCATGAGAATAAGTACAGTTTCTTATTCTAAATTATATGTTGAAAATGTGAACTCTATTTGTATTTGTGGAGTTATTAAATTAAAATGAGTTATGTTATTCTGCTATTTAGTTAATACAGTTTTATATACTGTTTTGAATTCTGAAGGAACTTTCTTTTATGAATTCTATAACAGGGTTTCTGTACCTGAGTTATACATTGACTTATTTGTTATATTTAAAATTGTTAAGCGATAAATATAGGGTTTATACCCTTCAGTTATATAGGTTCTTTACTATTTTGTTTTAATTTAATTTAACCATATTTATATGTAATATCAAGTTACCTTGTCTGTAGGTACATTTAACTCAGAATTATAATAAAAACAATAAGTACCTTACCTTATGTCTTGAAAATAATAATGACTCTAGATTATAGAACATAAAAAGTATATTTTTATTATAGTAATAATACTTATTATTACAAAACAATGACCTTATCCTTATTAAAAGCATTAAAATCTCTATATGTTTATCCTTTGTTGAACTTATAACGCATAGAGGATATTATTCTGTTAATTATTCCTGTATAGTTATGCAGTTACTTATAGAGTTCTGATAATATTTAATATGTCTGTTAAGTTAGGATATTACTTATGAAAATAAAAATAAATCAAATATCCCTTCTTACGATTTATCTTATATATATATATATATATATATATATATATATTGGCATGCATTTATAATTTATAATAGATAGGGTTACAATTCTAAATAATGTTAGAAATTGGTTTAAATAAGAAGAAGGAAGAATAATGGAAATGATTACATTAATGTAATACATCAAATCTAACTAGTTTGCTTGATTATAGACTTAAATCTGCATTTATTTACTTCTATTTCCAGTACTGTTACTTGGACATAACCAGTTAAATTATTTAAACTTCAGAAAGAAAATAGTAATGTTTTTAATACAGTAGGATGAACTAGTGTAACCTTAATCTATCTGCTTCAATAATAAAACTACTGAAAACAAATACTGTACAAGAACTAGTTTTATCTTTAAGCATGAACAGTTACTAGTAAAAACAAACATTCTTTCTGATGATAAGTAAAGAAACCATTGTCTAATTTACAATCTCATCACATATATTTCTATAGTTTCTACCTTTGTGCTGGAGTACGGTCTGGTAAACCCAGATGTGGAAAAACACAATAGGTCTTTATTTTTTATTTTTATTTTTATCAATAGGTTCAACTACTGATAAGCTAAAACATTTACATCACTAACCAGCTAATTATTCTGTCAAATAATATAAACATAACATTCATCCATTCACATATATTAAAAACAGAAATAGATAAATGATAGAACCTGCTTAAGCTTTGGACAACAACAGCAATGGGAGGCCGTTCCTCCCTACCAACTCCTGGAGAGCGCTCAAACAGCGACTCCTCAGGACCCCCGAGCTTGCTCTGGTCTCCCTGGCTAGAACTAGGTGCAGCAAAGTCAGATATCAATCTTCAAACTCAGTATTAATCTAGAACTTATCAGTAAGTTCTCCCAGCTAACAAGCTATAATAAACCAAGTTACTGCAGCAATCCTCTCAGAACAACTTCCTTACTGTTTTTCCCTCTTTTCTCAATGAATTTCCTGAATAACATTCAACTGAATGAATTTTCTCTGGAAAATATCTGAGCACCTCAGCTCTCTTCATTGAGTACTTTTAAAAGATTGCCTAGGTACTTTTGGGTTAGTTGTCATTTAATGAGCCACCTGCTCTGATCCCACTTTTTGGGGGGATCATGACCCCAAATATAGGGAAGTTGCCACCTGCAACTTTAGGAAGTGTTTGAGGATGCTGCCACTTGTCATTTGCCCTCCACCTAGTTCCATCCACCAGTTTGACCAGTAACCTCTTTTTAACAGCTCTCCCATGTTGTTGTCTCCACAATTTATTTATTAATAATAAAATATTCGGAATTACATTCCATTTCTATTGAATCTGCTGAGTCATCAATTCCTACTTAGCATTAATTTTAACATAATGTCTCAAGAATATAATTAAAACAATTAACATTATTTTACAAAATTGGGGTCTGTGACATACACACCCCCTTAAAATGTAACATCGTCCTCGATGTTACTTATTCCTCATCCTCTGCAACCTCCTGGAACAGATTCGGGTATGCTTCCCGCATCTTACTTTCCAGTTCCCAAGTAGCTTCTTTAGGACTAAGGTGCTTCCATTGCACCTTCAGCTGTCCAATTGTGCGGTTCCGCAGAGTAATTTCCCTCCTCCCGAGGATACAGTCAGGTTCCACCAGAACTTCCCCTTCTGGTTCTACCTGTACAACATTCCAATCAATCACATGAGTAGCATCATGAACATACTTTTTCAGAACAGAAATATGAAAAACATTATGAACTTTCAAGTTAGGTGGTAACGCTAGCTGATATGCAACTTGACCAATTTTGGATAAAATTTCAAATGGACCACAGTAACGTGGTGCTAGTTTTGCACAACTCCCCAATCTTAGGGAGCTCTTCTTTGGTCTTACCTTTATAAACACGTGCTCACCCACCTGGAACTCTTTAGGAGTTCTTTTCAAATCTGCTTGGCTCTTTTGTCGATCCTGTGCTACCTTCAAATTTTCCTGCACTTGTTTCACAATCTGTTCCATTTCCTTCAATAATTCAGGTCCTAACACTAATCTATCTACTGGATTATTCCAGGAGATAGGAGTGTTGCATTTACGCCCATACAGAATTTCAAATGGACTGAAATTAGCTGAGGACTGATAGTTGTTATTGTATGCAAACTCTGCTAAGTGTAGGTAGTCTTCCCACTTACCTGGCTGATCCTTAACATACATTCTTAACAGATCTTCGAGCACCTGATTCGCTCTTTCTGTCTGTCCATCTGTTTGAGGATGGAAAGAGGTGCTGAAATTCAGTGTTGTATTCAATCCTTTAAACAAGGATTTCCAAAAATTCGATGTGAATTTAGGATCCCTGTCTGAAATGATAACCTTCGGTACACCATGTAACCGAAAAATATGCTTTAAGAATATGTCAGCTATGTTTGCAGCCTTGCAAGTGGTTTTAACAAGAATGAAATGTGCTTCTTTACTTAATTTATCTACTACCACCATAATTGAATCATTCTGATTCTGATTTCTGGGTAATCCAATAATAAAATCTAAGCTGATTATTTCCCATTTCCAACTAGGAATAGGTAGAGGTTGCAGTAAACCAGCCGGATGTTGGTGTTATGTTTTCACTTGTTGACAGTCCAAACATCTAGCTATATACTCAGCTACTTCAGATTTCATATTAGGCCAGAAATAATATTTTCTTAACATGGTGACAGTCTTTTGATAGCCTGGATGCCCTGAGTAAGGTGTTTTATGAACTTCATCCAGAATCAGCAATTTAACTTTAGGCACATTAGGTACATACAGTTTATCCTTAAACAATAAAAATCCATCTTTATTTAGACTATAACCCTTTATTAAGCTTTCTGTAGGTTCTTCTTTAGCTGTAATTTGTAATTTTTTATCAATTTCATCATGTTTTATTCCTTCTGTCAGCTGTTCATTTAAATCAGAAGCATAAGTGTTGATTGTTGCTGCAAAGTTCAGCTTTACATTTCTACTTAAAGCATCAGCCACCTTATTTTCCTTTCCTTTTGTGTTGAATTTCAAAATCGTATTCACTCAAGAAGGCCAACCACCTTGCTTGTCTTGCATTTAAGTTGGGCTGATCTAAAAGGTATTTCAGACCTTTATTATCAGTCATTAAAATAAACTTTCTGCCTATTAAGTGGTGTCGCCACATTTTTAAGGCATGTATAACAACAACAAGCTCTAAATCATAAGTGGCATAATTCTTTTCATGGATCTTTAACTTCCTAGATTCATAAGCAATGACATGCCCGTCTTGAGTCAGCACTCCTCCTAAACCTTCATTACAAGCATCGGTGCACACCACAAAATTCTTATTAGGATCTGCTATTCTTAGAATAGGTGCAGTTGTTAATAAAGTTTTTAATTTCTTAAAGCTTTCTTCACACTTTAAGTTCCAATCGAATTTCTTGCCTTTCTTTTGCAAGGAAGTGATTGGATTAGCTATTCTTGAAAAGCCTTCTATGAATCTCCCGTAGTAACCGGTAATTTCCATAAATGACCTAACATCTGTTACGTCCTTTGGAACTGGCCAATCTTCAATTGCCTAAATCTTTTCAGGATCCACTGAAATCCCTTCCTTAGTCACTACGTGACCTAAGTACTGGATTTCATCCTTAAAAAAATCACACTTGCTGAACTTCGCAAAGAGTTGTTGCTCTCGCAGCTCTTGTAAGACTATCCGTAAGTGTTCCTTATGTTCCGCTTCATATTTAGAATAAATTAAAATGTCATCGATAAATACGACAACAAATTTATCTAAGTATTTATGCATTATATTATTCATTAGACACATAAAGACAGCTAGGGCATTAGTAAGCCCAAATGGCATTACGACAAATTCGTAATGTCCATACCTTGTTCTGAAGGCTGTCTTGAAAATGTCCTCTTCTTTAATTCTTACCTGATGATATCCTGATCTCAGGTCTATCTTTGAGAACACCGTAGCTCCACGTAGCATATCAAACAGATCATCTATGCGGGGAAATGGATATCTATTTTTAATTGTCATCTTATTTAGTTGACAGTAATCTATGCATAGTCGCATAGTTCCGTCTTTCTTTTTGACAAAGATTACTGGTGCTCCCCAAGGGGACACACTGGGTCGAATATACTTCTTATCTATTAACTCCTTTAACTGTGATTTTAGTTCCGTAAGTTCTAAAATATTCATACGATATGGAGCTTTCAAGCTAGGTACAGCACCTGGTACCAGCTCAATAGTGAAATCCAGTTCCCTCCTGGGAGGTAATCCTGGAATTTCCTCCGGAAAAACATTAGTAAATTCGTTTAACACAGGAATATCCTCTATTTTTATTTTATCTTTTTCAGATTCACTTACCTCATCTGTAATAGTTACAACATAGGCTTTGCACCCTTTCCTGACTGCTCTTTTAAGTTGTAAGGCAGAAATCTGCCTGATTACAGTTTTTCTAGGAATACCCTTAACTGTTACTGACTGTTCATTATTATTTACGCACGTAAAAGTTTTATCAAAACAATTTAAAACTACCTTATGCTATTCTAACCAATCCATACCAATAAGTATGCCATACGAGCCAAGTGGCAAAACATTTAATTTAACAGTAGTTTTAAAATCATTCATATTTAAAGCACATTCTTTAACATAACAGATTACTTTCCTTTTTGCCCCAGTGGCTAATTGAACCAACCATGAGCTATCAAACTTTTCAAAAGTCAATTTACACCTTTCCACTATCTGAGGTGAAATGTAACTAAGACTAGCCCCTGGATCTATTAAAATAGTTACTGGGGTTTGGTTAATCATACCTTCCACTTCCACCATGGAAGTCTGATAATCAGCTTGGCGGTTCTCCAACGCTGCAGTGATTTGGGGCATAGTCCTCACAAAATATCCAACAGTCATTTCATCCTACACAGTGTGAATATTGTTGTTTGGCTTCTTCCGATTTGGGCAGACCGAAGCATAGTGCGGGCCATTGCACTCCCAGCACTTAACAGGCTCCTTTCGTTCGAAATTCTTAGTGAAATTTCCATGATTGTTTAAAGCTTCCTTGCACTTGAAGTTATTGGAATTATTAGAATTATTAGAAGCACCATTTCTGTTTCCCTGGAAGTTCTTACCATTAGAATGATTTATGTTCTTATTATTTCTAAAATTCTTCTGGGGTACAAACTCCTTTTTCTTGAACTCAGGCTGATTACTGTTCTTTTTAGCCTTCCAGTTGGCTATACCTTCTTTCTTTTTGTTCTGTTCAAAACAAAAATTTGCCTTCCTCATGGCTTCTTGCAGAGTCTTCGGGTTATCATACTCGATTCTGTCCTTGATATGATATGGCAAACAGCTGATAAACCGCTGAACTTTAGGTTTCTCGTCCACTAAATAACGTACATACCTCAACACACTTAAGAATTTACTGTTTAAATCCTTCATAGTCATGGATCCTAATTTTAACTCGTAAAATTCTTTAGCCCTTTCTTCATAGTATTGTTCGGACAGAAATTTCTTCTTGAAGTACCTTTTAAAGGTACTCCAATTGACTTCTTTTTCCTTAATCCCCTTGACTCTTTTCAGATCTTGCCACCATATATCTGCCTTTCCAGAGAGATTATAGATGCCCATTATTGCCTTTAGCTGATTTGAATAGTTGTATATCTGAAAATATTTTCTCATCCCGGATAACCAGGACTCTGCTTCTTCCCCTTTTTCAGTTTCTCCGTTGAAAGTTGGGGGTTTTATTTTTTTGAACTCCCCGGAAATCTCTTCGTATGGCCTGTACTTTTCCTTTCTCTTATACAACTCAGCCTCACTACTGTCACTAGTAGTGTAATAGCTTTGTTGTTCCCTGAATCCTTCATATGATGAACTGTTGTCCGCTTTAGCCAGTTTCATCTTTTTAGATCCTTTCTGATGGCTAGCTTCCTCAGATTCAGATCTTTTGCTCCTCCCTTCAGTCTGAAATTTTTCCATCAAAAATTGGTTTAACTCCTCTTGAGTCTTTAAAATTCTCTCATTATCCTTCTTGACTGATTCCATTTCAGTCTTTAAATCCTTTATAGTCTGCAACAGCTCTGAAGAGTGAGCAGTTACCTCTTCTAACATAGGTTCCCTGGACATTTGTCTTGTCTCGGTGTTGGGAGACTCCTCCTAAGTGTATTCTCCTATCTTCTCCATACCTGCCTGTTAGATTCAGAAAAAGAAATTTTCTGCCTTTTACATAAAACAAAAATACAGGTTAGTACATTATTTTACTCTTCTATGGAAACTAGTTGGGCCACATTAAGGCCTAGTATTTGAACCATGCTCTGATACCGCATGTCAGAACCCCAAATTTTCTGAAAAATTTAAAATTTTTAATTTACGAACATTAACATAAAATGCAGTTTAACTAATCATTAATTAGTTATATGTTAACAGCTTGTTATTGAATTCATCAGTTGGATTATGTTTAGATAAAGAACAGATCTTTCAGTTTACTAACTTTTGTTCCTCTTGTGACCATAAGGTGAAACTGTCATGCAAAACTGGGCTTACTTAGCTTTCGAGCTAATGCAACGGCTTTCACTTTTCTTACAGGTATACAGGTAAGAGATTGTGGTGCTGCTTTTCGAAGTTCTAAAGTATATACTACAAGTTCGTCGTAAGAGAAAAAGCTCAATAAGAAAGTAAGATATAATCCATTTCAATTTATGTTAAGGTATATTTAAACTGGCTCTTTTCTAGCAGAAGTAATTTATGTTCTTGTTGATCAATTACCTTCTCCAATCTATTACAGTTGTAAATTATAAAAAGTGTCTTACTTAATTCTTAAAAATCAGAGTAAGAGAGGCAGAGTTATGAAATCTATAGTAAGAATCCAATTGTAAACAAAATATTACAAGTTAAGTGAAAACTGATAAGGGGCTTCCTGTATTACTTGTAAAGGTATGGCCTATCCTTGCCAAGTCCTCACTTATTATTGAGGATATCACTTTAAGTAAAACATCGTCTCCACATAGTAATTTCTAATTTCTTTTCTTTTAGTAACTGTGTACTACAATTACTATTTTAATTTTTTTGTAAATAAATCATTAAGTGGTTACGAGTAAAAAGGAACTATGCCTAGCTTTCTACTTTCATGCCTTCCTTTATAAACTTCTAAACTATACTAGCAAGAAAAAGAAGCTAGCTTATAACAGCTAGAAATCATTGAATGATCCTATAATACTTATCATCGCCTTTGAGCTTGGATATAAACACAAGACTCAAAGTTTCAAGGGTGATTTTCACACTAGTGATAAGTTATTATTTTAAAGCAAGGGATAATCCTAAGGCCAAAGGTAAAACAATAAATATGACCCAAATATTACCTAGTTTGCAATATTAATATTTTATAGTCTTTATACTATTATCCTTTTTACTTTCTTTAGGAACTAAGGCACTTTATAATATAGAGGAAAAGGTTTATATTTGATTTGCACCAAGGTAAACTCTTATATACTATTAAATACAAGACAACCCTCCAATGTATATGTACTATGATAACAATGATTATCAGAATAGGGTGGAGAATAACGAATGAAATCATTTGCATGCAGCGTAAGGTTGAAGAATTTCTCATGAAGACTTTGGATAACCTTTGATTAAAATGAATGATTGGGAAAATCATTCCTCCATCGAGTTGTTGGTTGAACTATATACCAAAAACCCACTGCGCGTTGATAAATTTCCGGCTAATGTGGCAATACCTCAGCCATATGTTGCATGGTTAAAAGAGCTATTGAAAGAACCCTAACCTTCATTATCTCCATCTCCTTCGGCGCCTATCGCTCTACGATGGTGCTGTGTACCCATGCATTGTTCTCCTCTGCAACGGCCTATCCCAGCTTGTCTTCTTGTTGTGGCTCATAGAGTCGTTCTTCACTGTTGATATTCAGTTGGTCGTTCCTCCCTCATGCTTTCCTCTGCCTTGTTTAAAAGATTCGAACCTTTACCTATGATAAAAAAATGTCTCTCTCCATGAGGTTTGATGGCTTGACCTACTGTACCTGCAATTTATGCATAGCTGCGAAATAATCCTCCTTTTCCTCGTTGCAGAAGGGTTAGTTCCTTGTGCTGACAGTTTTATCATTGTTACTAGTGGTCGTCTTCTCGAAAGGAACAGGTATAGAAGACAATACTTCTTTCTTTGCTTGACTGTTCGTTTTCAATTTTAAGTTATTATTTTAAGCTACCAGTTTTAATGATAAGGTTTCCCTTTTAAATTTCAGGTTCTTCGCTCTCCTTTGTTCGCGGCCTTTGGTGGAAGACTTGGGCAACGGCTGCAAGTTCTGGTAATCCTGGTTACACCATGGCTCCTTCTCCTTATGGATTTCCATTGGAACGCTCGAGGGTTGGCTTTAAGAAGCCTGAAACCCTTACTGCTTCAGTTTGGTTTTAATATGATGTTGGTTTAATGAATTAGTAGGAGAATCCCCTACGCTATGCGAGGGTGTTACGGCTGAGGCCAAGAATGTAAATATTATCTTTCCTTTATGCTTAAGTGTTGTATATAAAAATATTAACTGGGCTGTAAGCCTGACTATGAAGGAGGTTACGACCTCGACTTCTTGTCTTTACTGTACTCTTGAATACACAGAGTTTTTACCCGAAGTTTTATAATAAAAGTTATTATACTATTTTTCCGTAGCTCTTGGTTTGTATTATTGCATACATTTTTAAATTATGAGTTGTGTCAGAATAATTATGTTACAGGCTTATGACAGCCTTATTTTTTTAATTCATATTACGGCCATAGATAAAAAATATTGGCTTATCTATATAGTATATAATTTACTTATATAAGTTGGATTTGTAGGGTTAAACCCTAATTTTACAGCATGAGAATAAGTACAGTTTCTTATTCTAAATTATATGTTGAAAATGTGAACTCTATTTGTATCTGTGGAGTTATTAAATTAAAATGAGTTATGTTATTCTGCTATTTGCTTAATACAGTTTTATATACTGTTTTGAATTCTGAAGGAACTTTCTTTTATGAATTCTATAACAGGGTTTCTGTACCTGAGTTATACATTGACTTATTTGTTATATTTAAAATTGTTAAGCGATAAATATAGGGTTTATACCCTTCGGTTATATAGGTTCTTTACTATTTTGTTTTAATTTAATTTAACCATATTTATATGTAATATCAAGTTACCTTGTATTACTGCAGGTAGATTTAACTCAGAATTATAATAAAAACAATAAGGACCTTTCCTTATGTCTTGAAAATAATAATGACTCTAGATTATAGAACATAAAAAGTATATTTTTATTATAGTAATAATACTTATTATTACAAAACAACGACCTTATCTTTATTAAGAGTATTAAAATCTCTATATGTTTATCCTTTGTTGAACTTATAGCACATAGAGGATATTATTCTATTAATTATTCCTGTATAGTTATGCAGTTACTTATTGAGTTCTAATAATATTTAATCTGTCTGTTAAGTTAGGATATTACTTATGAAAATAAAAATAAATCAAATATCCTTTCTTATGATTTATCTTATATATATATATATATATATATATATATATATATTGGCATGCATTTATAATTTATAAAAGATAGTGTTACAATTCTAAATATTGTTAGAAATTGGTTTAAATAAGAAGAAGGAAGAATAATGGAAATGATTACATTAATGTAATACAACAAATCTAACTAGTTTGCTTGATTATAGACTTAAATCTGCATTTATTTACTTCTATTTCCAGTACTATTACTTGGACATAACCAGTTAAATTATTTAAACTAGCAGAAAGAAAATAGTAATGTTTTTAATACAGTAGGATGAACTAGTGTAACCTTAATCTATCTGCTTCAATAATAAAACTATTGAAAACAAATACTGTACAAGAACTAGTTTTATCTGTAAGCATGAACAGTTACTATTAAAAACAAACATTCTTTCTGATGATAAGTAAAGAAACCATTGTCTAATTTACAATCTCATCACATATCTTTCTATAGTTTCTACCTCTGTGCTGTAGTACGGTCTGGTAAACCCAGATGTGGAAAAACACAGTAGGTCTTTATTTTTTTATTTTTTTATTATCAACAGGTTCAACTACTGATAAGCTAGAACATTTACATCACTAACCAGCTAATTCTTCTGTCAAATAATATAAACATAACATTCATCCATTCACATATATTAAAAACAGAAATAGATAAATGACAGAACTTGCTTAAGCTTTGGACAACAACAGCAATGGGAGGCCGTTCCTCCCTACCAACTCCTGGAGAGCGCTCAAACAGCGACTCCTCAGGACCCCCGAGCTTGCTCTGGTCTCCCTGGCTAGAACTAGGTGCAGCAAAGCCAGATACCAATCTTCAAACTCAGTATTAATCCAGAACTTATCAGTAAGTTCTCCTAGCTAACAAGCTTTAATAAACCAAGTTACTGCAGCAATCCTCTCAGAACAACTTCCTTACTGTTTTTCCCTCTTTTCTCAATGAATTTCCTGAATAACATTCACCTGAATGAATTTTCTTTGGAAAATATCTGAGCACCTCAGCTCTCTTCATTGAGTACTTTTAAAATATTGCCTAGGTCTTTTTGGGTTAGTTGTCATTTAATGAGCCACCTGCTCTAATCCCACTTTCTTGGGGGATCATGACCCCAAATATAGGGAAGTTGCCACCTGCAACTTTAGGAAGTGTTTGAGGATGCTGCCACTTGTCCTTTGCCCTCCACCTAGTTCCATCCACTAGTTTGACCAGTAACCTCTTTTTAACAGCTCTCCCAGGCTGTTGTCTCCACAATTTATTTATTAATAATAAAATATTCTAAATTACATTCCATTTCTGTTGACTCTGCTGAGTCATAAATTCCTACTTAGCATTAATTTTAACATAATGTCTCAGGAATATAATTAAAACAATTAACATTATTTTTCAAAATTGGGGTATGTGACACTACCCGCCTCATAAGGCGTATCCAGATAGGTGGTATTCCAACCACTAGCTCCTGCATGACGGCAGGGATATGCTCAATGCATAAGGTAGGTACTCTCTGGGTAAGCCTGGCCAGCTTTCCCTCAAGAACCCTAATCAAACCCTGGTCCTCTCCCAACACAGGATGCACATACATGCATGGATGCCCAGTACGGTGAACTGGTCCAATATCTGCATTTTGACATTTTAAGAGGATTAAAAATTCTTATACATATGTATATATCTTTATAATTAAAATTCGTAAAAATTTAAAATTTAAAAACAAAAATACCTGACTCTCCCCATGCTCCTCCAGGAGGGAGGACAAGGTCGATATCACCTTGGAAATATAGCCCAGCATATGGAAACTGCTCCAAGGCTGGTAACTGTCACTCCCACCAAAAGTAGAAGTAGTCGTTGTATACGCTCTGGACCGATCCATCACCTCCCTGGCAGAGGAATATCTCTCCCCACCTACTCAGTCTAGGCTGACGGGGAGAACGAACTGCTAATGATACTGCAGGACTCAAACCGGGCACCCTCTCAAAGAAAAAGGATACCAATATGCTGGAATAACCAAAAAATTTCCGCCTGCCTCTTTTCCAGTCAGAGAGTTGCTTCCTCATTATCAACATTACTCCCGAACACCAGTCATATAGAGCTCCCTGTATACATTCCACCGCAAGTCGCATTTGGTTCCGAGTTGCAAGGTGAAGTGATGATGACCCTGCAACCCTCACTATAGTACTCGCCAATACCTATAAAGGAAAGTTGCGAATATGAACAATAGGGATGCAGCTACCCCTCTTTTGAGTGCCAAGATCGCAGTATATATCTATGTAGTTTTGTACACTTAGAAGGTCACCGCCTCTGTCAGTACCTTCCAAGTTCACCAGAGCTCCCCATTGTGATAAAACAAAGATAAAATAGACATATTCTGAAGTAACCTTTAGAAACTCACCTTGAAGGTCAAACATACCAAGATCGTGATCCCAATAATGTATCAAAAACTCTAATAGGCGGATATTTGACCGCATAGGTGAGGTATAGAAGAATTTCAATAACCCACTTTGCCGTAAAGCATTTACCTTGGGGGAATATTGTAGAGCTTCTTGGTCCATGACTTCATGTTCCCTCTCCCTCCACTCAAGCACCATATTTCAATCTGATAAACAAGCCATTTTAAACCTTTAGATTCATATAAAAATTTGATTTTTTCGCCCTACATAATCTTTTTCTACCTCGCGCAGTGTACCCGACTGTCCTTTGGACAAGTCGCGTACTATACACGACTTTCCTTCGGGCAACGCGTGTACGCGACTATTGATATACCATACCCATGTACACAGCATTCATACTTTGAAGGCGTTGGAAAACATAAAAATTGGGCCAAAAATTGAAATTTGCTTGGATCAAATAAAAGAGCATGCAGTGTAGTTTTACCTGGCACTTTCGGTTTCGAGAATTGTCCACCGAGTCATCCACACCGAGCAATCAAAGCTAGAGGAAAAACTTGTCTATTTTGGGTAAAAATCAAATGGTGAGTTTTTTATTTATATTTTTAACTATTTATAGAAAAATTATTTTCAAAGTGGGTTTTCTCCCTATAGTTCATATTTTTTATATAAAATCAAACTAATGCCATATCTTTTTCTTCAATGTGATAGGTCTATGGTCGTTTAAAGTTGTTTTTTCTCTCATATAGGATGGTTTTTTGGTCATTTCACATGCATTTTGCATTTATACCTAATCCATCATATTCCTAGCATTAACACTTTGACCATGGACTATGGTAATTTTAACCATTAGTTCCTCATTTATGCCATTGTTCTTCCGTGGATAGGACTTTCCTCCCATGAGTATCCTCATTTAGAACCTATTTATTGCCTTTCGATACTCATGTTGTGGCTGTCATAGGTTCAGGGGAGTCTTCTTAGCTATTTTTCACACCAAATTGAGCCTCATTTTGGTCTCTTTTTACAAGCTATCCCTTTATAAGACTCCCCACCCTTATGGAGTTTCTTTAGGCCCAGGTCTTACTCCTCAAAATAGACTTGACTGCTGAGTAAATTTGTCCATTCAAGCTCGTTAAGAATATGTGAATGGGCATCTGCATTGGTGGTAGGTTATCTCTTTCTCAGACCATGTGGAATAACACGAGAAAGGATCACTCTCTTTTCTATGGAATTGAGAAGAGTATTCTCAAGTACAAGTTTATCACTTTTCCGGACCTCAGGGACTAAATTTATGGAAAAGGAACACCCGGTATGAGCTCAGTTTTCTCTTTTTCGTGCTCTGTACCTAAACATGAAAAATATTATGAGTGTACTTCATGTCTTTGTCATGCTCGTTAAACATCAAGTTTATTGTTGTAAGCCCCATTTCTTGTACTCAAATGAATCTTTCCAAGTGATCTTGTTTTCCTTCACACTCGTAAAACTCACGCTATATGCTACTCTCGAAGGAGTGTTGGGTAGGTGGTAATTTAACCTTTTTTGGACCTCCCTGACTAAGTATGAAAAAGGTTCACCTTTTCTTCTACGGGAGTTAAGAGAGTTCTTTTGTGGTATGTTTTATACTTTTTCGGCCTCAGGAGACTAAATTGGATGAAAAAGGACCCCCCTGGAGTCTTCTTCGAAGTTTTAAGAATCTCTAAACATGAAAACACCAGTGAGCATGTACTAGTTCAGGCTCATAAAATCCATGAATCAGTGACACTATCAAGCATTATTCCCTCTTCTCTTCAATATTGTCAAAAAATGGAGAGCCTTGAGTTGACTTTCCTGGACTCGTTAAAATTTAACAGGGAAGATAAGGAAGAAGTTTTCTTTTGGTTCTCAGTCGGTGGCAGCATGTCTTCCTTGAACATAGCACTCTCTGTCTTTTTCGATACTCATGTCTCAGTGTTAACTTTCAGTTCAGCTATTACTTCGAGTTTCTTACTCCTCCTCTTGTCAGTTATACCCGGAGAATATGATCATGCCTCCTACACGATAGATAAGTCTAGTTGTACTATCTGCAAAGTTAAAAGCAGCCTTGGGTCATCTTTGTGTCGTGCTCATTGTTCAAGGATTTAACCCTGTATCTGATCTATATCCTGATTCCATCATTGTCTTATCTGTTATTACTTGTGTTTCCCTTCCTTTACCCAGTTCCTAGTCACTCTCATGATCCGTTGGAGGATCTATTGCCTTCCTCGTCACAGTATGGTTCCGCATCAGCACTTCCTGACGACGAAGACCTAGAGTTTTTTTACGATCTTACCTTAGGATTCAGTTTCATTATTGGTGAATTCCTTTGATTCAATTGTCAATTATCACCTATTGGTTGACAATATGTTGAATCCTATCCATGTTCGACTTCAATAACATCTATTCACATGGATTAGATTGTACTTGGTTCTTTGGGATTTTTTTACGAAGACCTTAGGTTCATATCTATGGACTAAGCTGCGTAAGATTATTGTAGCGTCCCCAATCCTCCGACCGGTGAAGAGTACGCGACCATGGCGTTAATCATCCGGGCTACCAGCCCCATGAACATGTGAATTCATAAGAAAACTAAAAAAAAGTGCGTGAAGTAGAACATACACAGATGCAATTATTTCTCATACATAGCAGAAACAACATACATTTATACAAGCATTCATTCAACATGTCCATCATAATCATTAACAGTAAATATGGTTGCAAAAGTAAAAATGGACAAGATCACTTATCTTATGAAGAACTCATTCCGCAACCAGCTACGTCGCTGCAACGTTCCACCCAACCATAGGCCAGCGTGCTCCTTAATCTCTTAGCAATGCTGCCACCCCCGAGCTGGGGATGATTCTCCAAGGAATAAGGGAACAAGCAAGCTTACACATAGCCAAGGATACACAAAACACAGCCAAGCCAACACAGTTGGGTTTATCAGGCCATTCAGGAGTTGGGAAAGGCTAAATGCTAAGCTGGTAAGCTCATTACCGAGCCAAGAACACCTACACCAGAACTAGCCTGGATTCTAAGACACCCACACACACCCAACACAAGGAATCAGTCCCTTCTCTGCTACACAGTCCCTCAGGCCCTGCATTCCCTTCCAGTGCTATTCAAGGGTTGTGGAGAAGAAATCCATCCCTCTAGCTCTGTCCGTGTGGTTTCCAACCACCAGGTTTATCAAGCAAACCAAGCCCCCATCCCTTCTCCCAACACAGTCCGAAGACCAACCATTGCACAAATGCAATCAATCAGCTGTTACAGCTTTACGGGGAAAACAACTCCCAAGTGGATTATACAGTCCCAAACGTATCAGTGAACATGGGAAAATAACAGTCCCAAAACGTAATCCGTGAACACAGCTCACAACATGGGGAAAATGACTCCAAATAGTCTGTGCGTGAGGGAAACTTGCACCAGACCCCAAATGTAAAGAAGACCACAACAATCACCACAAATATTGAGGAGAACAGCGATGACCATAACTCATAGGAAGAACAATAGTTCCAATCTCCACATTAAAATGACGGAGAGATTACACGACCATACCAGTCCGGGAGGAGGTCATACAGCCGAAAACGTGAATGGCCCTTCACAGCAAATCATGGATGAAAGAGCACGGCTCCCAGCTCGTTGTGTGAGCCCAAAACCAGGAAAAATCCTATGCGTGAGAATAATGACAGAAAATGGTCCCTACGTGGGGATGAACAGCTCCTCTTATGTGCGTGGATGAACAGACAATCGTGAGGCATGCGTAGTGGAGATTGCGTGAGTGTTTTAGCACCCACGTACAGAGAATGCAGTCGTGAATCCGTTGGAGTGATGGTAGTGGTTTTTGCTTGCCATCGTGAGGTCAACCGCGGGTGGAGTGTGCATGTGGGAAAGGACTGACAGTCCTGCCACACTCCACTCTCTGTCATAACTTCCCCCAACTACCAACAGAAATTCTTAATGGATGTGGTTGGGTAAGACAAGGTGGTGACACATGGGTTTTTCCCCCCCATTGGCCAAGGTTTGACATTTTCCCCACCCTTGTCCTTATGAAAATCATGCCCCTTCTCAATTTAGTTGTCGCGAACGTAGCTGGTCAGGTTATTTAATTAAAGATGCATATTTACATGATGACAAAACTCAATATGTATGCCGCATGCCCCGATATACCATCTGACAATTTCAACCCGAAACATAGCATAACCAATCAATGGTGGGGCCTTGGCCTTTAGCTCCACACCATCACCATTTACAATATATACATCTAATGCAACGGGGTCAAAACCGGGGTGTTACAATTATGTTGTGATCACTTACACAGCTTCCAGATCATTGAAGACTCATCATTATTGTATATTGTGGCTTCGATCCACCTTTGTAATATACATGGTTTTATACCCGTACCATATGATGTACTCAAATATTGTAAAGGAGCTAGTGTTCTAGTATATTGAACATAGCATCCTCAGATATGAATTTGTATATGACATTATTATGTATTTGTTTCAGGTACTACCTCTGCTCCATTGGACTTCTCAATTCTCCAAGATAATGATTATAATGTATTTCGGCCATCGTTTCCCTCTTACCTCACACATTAGGGGGCATCTGTTATCAAACCAAATGGCACTTCTCCATCCGAGTACCGACATTCCTTATGTTGGTACACAAAAGGACATCTTAGGATTGAAGTTTGCCAAAACATTATAGATGGGCATGACTTGGGATGCATTTACCCTTGAACCAACTTGCCATATTATTTTTCTGAGTGTTGAGTTGCGTATGCAACTATCTCCATTGAAACTCACATACGTACGCGACTATTACCATTGACAACTCGCGTACTATACGCGACTATCTACATTGCAACCTATGTACATCAGTGTACGCAGGTTTCCTTTAAGCAACTCGCATGTCATACGCGAGTTGTCTATATCAATAGTCATGTACATCTTGATTTGACCTTAAAAATATAAAACACGATTAATGGATATTAGTTGGGCCCTAATCATTCACTATCCTAACTTTTTCAACCTCCTCAACCTTCAAAACCACTCTATTTCCCAAAGTATAAATAGAGGCCTTGGGGAGGGCATTAATCAATCAAGATTGGAGAGCAAAGTTATGCTGGTGGTATATCTTCAGAAGTCTTGGAGTAGAAGAACTCAGAGTCCTTTGGTTGCAGAGGAGTCCTTGTCTCAGAAGCTGGTTTGTACTCTTATCTCATTCACTGATTGTTAATAAAGAGAATTATTCTTCCAACATTGTGTTGAGTCTCTTTCATGTATCATGGTTAATGAATATTATTGATTATGTACTGGATATATTGTTTATCTAACCTCTTATATATACATGCATAAGATAGTACTTTGAGAATTTACTCTTTACAGGTGAAGGAGGTGCATCCTTGGAAGCTTTGGAGAGAAGAGGAACGGAAGAAGATCAATCTTGGATCAACCGTTGGTAATTGGGTAAGTCAAGACTTTCTTCCTATTTCCTTTCTGTTCTCTGTTAAAGCTGATTTTCTACAAGGTTAGTAGTAAGTTGGTAACCCCAAACCCTAGGTTACAAGGGTGCTTAATCTTGAACAACAGGATGGTAACATGTATTTGGAAATCTATTGATGATGGAAACCATAGCTCAAACTAATCAAGATCGAAGGTCATCAAATGTGCATCAGTGAGGTCGATGGTGCCTAACGCTGACAACAATGATTTGTGTTGTATTGGGATATTCTTAAGGACTTTCAAAGTGGACATGGTTGCGGGTGATTGGGCCAATTCATCGATGATGCTATAATTGGGTGTAGAGTTGGAATTGGCATTGGTCATAAAACGTCGTAGTGGAAACTTTGGAGCCTTAGGGTCTGCATCGACAGGGGGTCAAGGTAACTATAGGGAAGGATTGATGGGAGAAGGTTATTTAGACTAGCTGGTAGAAACGGTCTTAGTGGTCGAACTGTACTAGTTTCACCTCGTTTATAGGTTGAATTCCTCGTTAGACAAGGTAAATAAATGTTGAACACCCTACTCAAGGGGTTGGCTTGACAATGCAACATATTGTCTTAGGATTTAAACAAGAATAGATATAATTAATAATGAGAGAACAAAAATCCACATAGAAACACATTTAATATAGACACACAATGTTTACATGGAAAACCCAAAACTGGGAAAAACCACCCTAATATATATATTATCTCTCTTGAACTAAACCAGCCAAGCTGACCCAAGTGAGCTATACACCAATCATCTCTAGGCCACTTTACAATGGAGCTTCCTCAAGCCTTATAAAGGCTTGTTTACATGCAATACCAATGGAAAATACCATGGGACCAAAAACATGTGCTAGACCTAAACCACCTTTGACTCATTCCCGAGTTAAGGTTAACTCTAACAATCCCCCCTTTAAACTTGACTTGGATTAATCACCAACCCCCATCTAATTTTACCAAGGAATATCACATACATCCCCCCGTCACATAGGTCTATCTCCTGACTTTACCGGTGAGTTACCAAGGGTATGCATGCCTTACCAGGTCTTACATCAATATGCCCATTTACAGGCAAAGTGCTCCATTAATTGTTTTCATGTGTCTTCATGGTGACTACACCATCACCATCTGTTGCTTCATCCTCTCGATTTTCCATGCTCGCCTTCTTACTTGTTTTCTACCATGATCCTTTTGTACCTACATCCAACCTTGTCATTGACATCCATATAAAAGGAATTCATCTACTAGATTACATGGGTCCTCAGCCACTGTAATAGGCAGTTGTCTAGGAATTCTCTTCACATACATGGTTCATCAACATTGGTCCCAAAACTGAGATTAAACCATCTCACATTCCTCCCATAATCGAAGAGTCAACCTCTCTTATCCACATCAAGCTAGACTACAAGTACACCTTCCACCCTTGTATCAACCTAGTGGTTCATTCCATACTTGATGCAACATCCCTTCTCTGTACATAAGAGGGATACCTTGTGCTTCTAGTACCCAAGGAAATTACATTCTAAATAGGAACCCAAAAATACTTCTAGGGTGTCTAGCACCACCAAACATGCACCCCATAATTAATTCATAAAACCAGGTAGAACATAACAAGCACAACTATATGCCAAATAATGGCTCTAATACCAATTCTTAGGATTAAAATGAGCATACCTATAATTAATGAGAGAACACAAATCCACATAGAAACACATTTAAGATAGACACACAATGTTTATGTGGAAAACCCAAAACCGAGAAAAACCACCATAATAGATCTATCATCCCCCTTGACCTAAGTCGGCCAAGCAGAGCCAAGTGAGTTATACACCACTCACCTCCATACCAATTTACAATGGATCCTTCGCAAGGCTTATAAAGGATTATCTACATGCAATACCATGGGACAATACCATGGGACACCAAATACTATGGGCCCAAAAACATGTGCTAGACCTAAACCACCTTTGACTCATTCCCGAGCCAAGGTAACCCTAACATATTGTGAGTCATTGGTTGGGTTGGGACTACCCCTTGAGTAGGTAATGGGTTTTGCAACACCATGGGAGGCAGAGCCAACTGAGGTGGGGGAGGATGTGTTTGATGGGAATTCATAGTATCGTGACAATTAGCTTCATCCTAAAGCTCGTGAGCTCTATCTAAGTGAGGACAATGATGGGTGTAGTGTATGTAAACATTGTAGAGGGAACAAGGGTGGTTAGTTCACAACTGCGTGTTCTTTCCATGTCATGGAGGTTGGTTAGGGTCTTGATTCATTGGATTGGCACTGTTGTTTCCAGGGGGGTTAGGAGGTGGTATGCCCCCTCCTTAGAGTTGGTGATTTCCATGATTTCGACCTCATATTCCATTTTCTAGGTTTGTTGGTTGTTGGGGGTGGTTTGGTTAGGTGGTTGGTTCTATTAAGCATACACCTTTCATTGCGATCTAAGAGGATCTTGAAGGGGTGTCGACACGGTAGGAGCTAGAGGTAGGTTTGGGCAAGGAAAGTAAGGATAAGATGTCATAGGGGGAGCGTATACTTTATGGGGTTCCCGTAGGTAGGTGTTGGGTAAGGAGGGCTGTGGACCTGAGGATTCAAGGTTGAGGTCACCAGAATTGGAGGTGAGCCGAGACATATTGGGGATATAAACTGGGGTAGGAAAAGGTCCCATTGTTGGTGGGGTGGCACTGAATGGAGTCCCATATGAAGGAGTCTCCACGGGAGGGATGTGAGCGAACCAATCACACTGTCGATGACATGTGATTCCCCCAGTGGGTCCTTATGGGAGGAATCGCCGCAATGTACGTCTAGAAAAATGGTATATATGTAACCTGATTGGGTGTATATTAATTCAAACTATTGGTCTTTGAGGATAGCCTCTTCCTCCATCTGTGGGCGTTCATAGGAAACATCCTTGTAAAAGGTAGGGATAAGTGACTTTAGAAACCAGTCAAGGAATATTATATCATCTAGCTTGATTTTTCACAAACTGCATCATCTACGACATTCATGGATGTGATTCATGATATGTGTAGTGGTTTTTTGGTGGCAAGGAAAAAGGATCTTGATGTCAGCATCGTATTGAACATGCAGCTGAAAGAACTGCAAGAACTTGGAAGTGAGTAATGCAAAGGTGGAGTGGGTTCCACGCGACTGATCAATGTACCACTTGGAAGCAACACCAATGAAGGTCCTTTAAAGGAGACAGTCTAATTGATTCATCTACTATGGAGTTAGAATAACACCATAGGTGGAAGGACATGATATGGTTTTGGGGGTCCTCACTGGCCTTCCCCTCGAATTTAGGGATATTCTATGGAAGTTTGGTAGGCATCGATAGCCAAATATGATCTTGGTGGATCAGTTCATTGGTCAACCGTACCAAATCAGGAAGGTTAAGGATAGCCATGACTGGCAATCTCGCTGGCCCGTAGGCTCCATGTTCATGTAAATTCATGGGGGGCTCCCTAGAGGAAGGTTCCCAACAAGAGAATTTCCTACATGGGGGTTACTGGAGGATGAGTTTCTCATCGAAAAATAACCTATGTATGGGTTCTGCATTATGGCATGCCCGATAAGTGGGTTTCCAATGGGGGTATTTCCAAAAGGGAGGATGTCGAAAAGTGTGTTTCCCATGCAATGGTTCCCAGTAAGCGGGTTCTCAACAAGAGGGGTGCCAGTAGGTAAAAGTACACTACTAGATGATGGAACATGATCATCCATGGGGCTGTGGGGAGGTGACAGATATTAGTGGTAGGGATTGGTCTCAAACAGGACTCTCTCATAAAGGAAAACTGAAAAAAGTGAATGATGTTGACTAGTGGTGCGATGGAATCCGTATAGCAAATTGAACTATAGTGATTTCCCCCGAGACCTGTGAGAGTATCTTAGAGGAGAAATGATGACGAAGCAACGTGAGTATGAAAGAGGGCTATGAAAAGGCTCAAAATCTAACTACAACCGTGTGTGAAGAAGGAAATATCTCAACAAAAGTGACGCTCAGGAAAATAACACACTCTAAAAATATACAAAGACCCCATGTCACATAAGGCGAGTGGAAAAAAACAACCATAAATCCAACAAGCAATCACTACCTAGAAAAAAAAGACTCGCTAACCTATGAGGTATGGGAGCATGTAAAAACCTAGCAAACAAGTTGGAAGCCATCACAAATTGTAACCTCTGCAGGGTGATGAAATCAAAGTCAAAAAATATGGCCTCGAAGACCAATATTGGTTATGGGATATCCCTGTACCAAGAGGGATCCTGGGTAAAATATCCCTTAATGAATGGAAACTAGGCTACCTTGTTCATGACACGTCCGAGTAGGTGAATCTGCCTCTTCATCCTTTGGTCATTTCACCCCTGGTAAGGAGGCCTGGAAATGAAACAAGGAATATGAGTAGGTAGCCTTCAATACAGAGTGGAGTGCGATATTCCACCCTGACCTCCGGAACCAGTCTTTTGACTTTCACCCTCCTAAGGGAGAGGCCTACCCAACAAATTGGTTATAACCGTGTCAACAAATACTACGAGATTTTGGCACCCTAAGAGTCAACATCTATGTCTCAGATGTGAATGGAAAAGGGGGGTTATTTAGATGCCTACCCCTAGTGCCCTATCTGTATACGGTATTCTTTTTGGTCCCCAAGTGGGGTTAAATGTGTGTTCAATTAGGTAAATGTTATGTTCACTTTGTTCTTAGGGTGTGAGTGGTTGCACAAGTGGTGTGAACAATCTTGATGTATGCTAAAAAAAGAATTATTGAAAGTAAATGATGAAATAAATTATTGAAATTGAAAATCAACTGTAATAACCAGCTAATTGTTTTGCAAAGCACACTAAGCAGCAAATACTCATCAAATGAATGTTCATATACTGCTAAACTCGATTAGAAAGTCAATGGCATGCAATATCCAAAATAATGTCAACATCCAAGAAAGAGGACTGAAAGTTATCACAACCAGAAATCAAAAAGTCAACCTAACCAAGCCAGTGGTCTGAATATAGGGTTCAAATGGTTGTAAGTTAGTCTTAAAGCGCTTTTGTTTGAGGAACAAAGGCATTCTAGGGAACACCCTACTCAAAAGTAAAGGTGGGGGAAAAAAACCAGTCAAACGGGAGCAGGGCACTCTTATTAGGGAGAAAGAGGTGCCCGGGCCACTCTTAACAGGGGTACAAGGGAACTTTGGAGCCCGATTAATAGCGAAAAGTAGGTGCCCTATGGCTCTCTTATCAGGCAGACAAGAGCGTTCCATCATTGTTCAACCAAAAAAAAAAAAAACCATCTCAAACAGGGGCTGAGAAAGGGGTATGAGGGATGGGATAGGTTGCTTTTGTGGGCCAGAGTTCAACTAGGAGGATGGAAAAGCTGGAAAACATGCAAATGTATAGATATAATCAAGCAAAAATAACATAAGAAAACACAATCAAACAACTAGTGAAAACAACTAGGGATCCTTGAGGATCAACCCAATATGGTCACCAATCTGTTGTGAGTTCTTTTGCACTCTAATAGGTGAAATGAGGTACTACTGGCTTTAGGAAGCCAAGGTAGGAGTCACATGAGAGACTAATTCCCAAGGCTCTAATGTGTGAAAAGGTGTGGTAAGTGCAGGTAAATAACAGTAAAAAATAAGCTAACTATGCAAGGGAGGATATAACCTAAGATGCAAAGGCTTACGAATTGTGAATGCCAAAATGCAATAGTAAATATTCTTCCGTAAGTATATGTATTAACAGTAAAAATAAAATATTAACCTTGCACAGTAAGGGTAAAGGATTTTAGTAAATGTAATACAGGGAAAATAAAAACTCAGGACATTCAATATATAGCATATATGAATAACATACAATGGAAATCAAGCTTTTTATTTTCATTATTTTGGAATGAATAGGAATTTTACAAATGAATTCGAGTTACTTCAAATCTGGATGGGCCCTTGCGGCTGGTGGACTATGCTCTTGGTATCTGACTGGGAATGGTTCTCCACTTCAATACTCTATGAGGGTCAAACTCAATGGGAAATCCAAGCTCATGTGGTGACTACGATTTCGAGAGTGAATCTAAAAAAGTTTCGGTAAGGATCAGTGAATGTATCTCAAAATGGGGGCCTCCACCCCTCTTTTTATGGGAGATTTGATGGCGTTAATTTTTCCTTAGGTTTTTGGGGAGAACCATGGTATTGGCCTCTTGTTTTGTGAGTTTCCCGCTCTTTGCTGATTTTAAATGTTTTTCCCATTTTATTTTATTTTTATATTGTGGGAAATATTTTTGTGCTGGGAACTATACAATTGTGCCAATATGACTATGTAACTTCATATTTGTAGGTTGGTGGAGGCCTAGCTTTAGGAAAGTGGGTCTAAGATGTGATGATCAAGGGTAGTGAGATTAGTGAACAAGTTTATGGTGTTAACACATTTAGTTCAAGTAAGCACATTGTTAATGGTGCATTCATGTAAACAAAATGCGCAGTATTATAACAAATGTTATTGTTTATTGAGAATATGTTCACGATGCGCCTATGGAAAGTCAAAGCATCGACACCATTGCACTGACATTCCCTAAGTGCACCGTATAATTTTAACTTTTTATTTTTATTTTTTAGACCTATTGTTAACCGATGCATTCGATACATTTAAGTGCATCGGATAACCAATTCTCTCCAATATTGAATGCATTGATTACCATTTTAATGTTTTCATATAAATTTTTACAATGTGGTGGTGTGTTCGGGCCAGAAATTATGAAGTAAGAATCAATTTCCTTGGTGAACGGATCGTCGAGGCAGCACCTTCATGATGTATGGAAAGTTTGAATTTTCTCCCACCATTTTGAAAAATTCAAACTATAAGTAGCATTCAATAGGAGGGAAGAATTTGTCCACGTCGACCACGGATGTTAGGGAGTCCAAGTAGGTGAAGTGCAACACTGGTGTAAATGAGCTCAAAACTCACTAAGGAGGGTAAAAATGAGTTTTACCCCGTGTTTTTTTTAATAACCCTTGTTTCAGTGCTTCCAACAAGATAGCGCACTGGTGCGTCCAATGATCATGACGCACCAGATAGTAGGGTTTTTTAATAAAACATTAACGGGTTTTGCAATGAAATTATCTTTTTTATTTTTTATATAATAATACATGGTGCGCTTTTTCCTTTGAAACACATCGAGGTGTTTCGTAATATCTAGCACACCGGTTATTTGTTTTTAAAATTTTGCGGGAGATGTCAATAAAACTATATTAATATAGTAGTGCATTATTTTCTATGTAATGCACTAGGGGATTTATTGTCAAGCACACTGGTGCATGTCGTTTCAATTAACGCATTGTGCTATGGTTTTTAAAATAATACAAGTTTTTTTATTAATTTTGTTATTGGTAGTTTTTTCTAGCATGGTGTGATAGAATTAGTAGGTTTCCCAGTGTGTTATCTATAAACATGCACCGATTTGTTTTGTTATGAAATGCACCAAATAAAAACATCCACTAAAACCTCTTCCCACTCGCCTCCACTGAAAACCTCCACTATAAACAGATTTTTTGGGATTTTTTTAGGGGATTCCATGATAACCTCCGCTAAAGGGCCTTTTCCTTGTAGTGAGTGTTCCATAGTTACTATCTTTGGTACCCTATGGAAATTACTAACATAAATATCTATAACCATGGTTAGACACATTTGCTAGCATTCAACATGTCCAAAGAAGTCCAATTTTCCACACTTGGAAGCTATAATATATCATGTCTTTCTCTAGTACTTTGTGTTTAAATCTTATAAGCTATTGCAATCATTGTATTCTCTGGAAATTTTGGAATCTAATGGCATTCAATGTTTGTAATTAAATGAAATGTGAAGAAAATAGTTATATGAAATATGAAGAAATTTTACAGGAAATATAGCTCGAATTAAGATCCATATAAAGAAACAAACATATGGAAGTGGATTAGTGTTTCTTCATTGTCAATGCAACCCATTACACTCAGAGTGAAATTCAATGCAATGGACTGAAGATAGTGCAAAAGAAAAAAGTATTGACCAAATCTGTAATGAAAGACAAGTAACACATAAAAAAACGTGAAGACAACTGACAGAGCAAGAACATTGCCAATCCC
>LPNX010880838.1:0-14688 GCA_001517045.1 Pseudotsuga menziesii | reverse complement strand
ATAACTACAAGGTATGCAGCTCAAATTGTAACCAGAGTTAAATTACAACTACTCACTTTCCAATTTGTAGACTACACATAGTAGACTATAGATACAAGGCGTAAGTTATCAATGCTAAACAACACTAAACCATAACTATTGCATTGTCTGGTATATTTTTAGACATGAAGCCCACACACTTCAAGTACAAGCAATATGAGAAAGAGAGATTATTTGACTAAGAAAAATAGAAAAAAATGAAAAGTACATAAAATTCAATTCCTTTATTGTGCTAAAAAAGAGGCAAGACCAAGGAACCATGCAATTTCCCATGCACAACAAAATACTATTTTCTTGGCATACTTAGAACATTGTGGCATTACTCTGTTGTCCTAATACACCTTATCTCAGTGGATTCCATGAGACAATGGAGCTATTTGACATTTGACTTCTTTGGAGAAATTGCATTATAGTGGATCTGATAAGATCAAGATCAAGAGAATACAAGAGTTGGGGCAACTGAGGAAGCTTAGAGAACTAAAGTTTAGTTAGTTTTTTGAGATAGCAGCGCTATCGGCTTCGAAACATTTTACTTCTTTCAATACGTTGAATGTTAGTGGATTCCACAAACTTTAGAGCATATGTAAATCGGACCACCTCACAAAGCTTAGAGAATTAAATGTTAGCAAATTCCATGAGATACTAGACTTAGCAAGTATGGAAAACTTAAGCTCCTCGGAGAAATTGAATGATAGTATATGTAAAAAGCTCCAAAATTTAGAAGCATTGGTGAAGCCCATAAAGCTTATGGAACCAAATATGTGTGTATGCCATGGGATAACAATGCTACTAGGGAAGGAAAATTTGTATTAATTGGAGGTATTGAATATTGGTGGATGCCAAAATCTCCAAAGAATACGACTATTATCCTAGCTTATAGAGCTTAAAAAACAACAACTTGTAGTAGATGTTATGATTTAGCATATCTTCCAAGTGTGGAAAATTTGTCTTCTTCAGAGCCATTGAATGTTTATGGATGTGAAAAAATTAAGATCATGGCAAAGTTGGAAAATCTCATGATTATTAGACATCTAATGGTCAATAAAATACATAGGATATAGGCACTATCAAATGTGGAACATTTGGCACCCTTGCAGAAGTTAAATGGAAAGTGGTTGTGGAACTTTGTCCCTACCATTTTATCTTTTGCAAAGAAAAGTTGGGTCCAAAAATAGCAATAGTGATGTATCATTTGCTCACATAGGTCCACAATTGACATGCCATCGGCATACAATTGGTTGTTCTCCCCAAGTACCATTAGAAATGTGTCATTTTCTTGTATTAGTTCATAGCTAGATTGAGAAATTGCATATGTTTAATGTTTTGCAGAGAATTCAATCTAACGATGTCCAATTAGATAATAAATTCTATTGTGTCTCGAACAAGGCCATTGTTATGTTGCTATAAAATATGCATGCATATGTCTTCATGTCTCATATAAAGACCATTTCGCATTGGGTAGGGGAAGTGGTTAGCATTGGTTGGAAAACAAGCAGGTTTTTTTTCCTCTAAGAGCAATATATCAACACACACTTTACAAATCCCCAAGCAGACATAATTTCTAAATCCAATTGTGTACTAATGCAAGAAAATGATGCATTACTAATGACAGTTGAGGAGAGATATCAACTCTGTGTGCATGGCATGTCAATTTTGCACCTATCTAACCAAAATGATATATCACTATTGTTATTTGAGGAACCAACTTTGCTTTGTAGAAGATAAGTAGATAGGGAAAAAAATTAAAGAGAACTATCCATGTAGACATGCAAAGTATATAGTTTTAACTATTTTCAATTAAGTTGGGAAAATATCGCGATTAAGTGCTAACCACCACCATTAAGCTTGTGATATTCTCAAATGTAAGCTTGTGATATTCTTGATCTTCTCATAACCACTGCCATTAAGCTTGTGATATTTATTTATGTAAGCTTTGTGAGTTGTCCCAACCTTTGTATGCTCTTGATCTTCTCATAACCACCGCCATTAAGCTTGTGCAAAGGTGTCAAATGTTCCACTGGTTATAATGCTCATATCCCATGGCATTTACTAACATTTAGTTCTACGAGCATCGTGAGCAATGTCAAGTTGGGCTAACTGTCATATGCCTTGAAACTTTTGGCATCCACCAGCATTCAATATCTTCAATGAAAACAAATTTTATTTTCCTAGCAACTTTGTTATTCCATGGCATACACTAACCTTTGGTTTTGTAAGCTTTGTGAGCTTTTCCATTGTTTCTAAATTTTGGATCTTTTTGCATCTACTATCATTTATCTTTTCTAAAGAGATTATATTTTCCATATCTAGCGAGTCTGGTATCTCATGGAATTTAATTCTCTAATATTTATGAGCTTATCCAACCTGCCTTCACATGAGCACCCATTAAATTCCATCCTCCACTCATTAACTTCCGCAACGCCTAAATGTCCATTGCAGAAAGCACATACATACCTTCCTGCAATTAAACATCCTACCAGTAAACTTCCCACCAGGCTCCTAACCAGCAAAACAAAACAACACGTCCACAACCCTCCTACCGGAGCCATATGCATGACGCTCTCATCAAATACAAGCAATATTTACTTGTTGTTTCTTTTATCTTCTCAATTGTTGTGTTAGAAAAAGCAGTCTTATCTTATAACTTGTGATGGTTAGAACTATAGAAATGAATATGCTTATTTCTCTAGAACCTACAAAGAGTATTGAGATAGTGTCAAAATAGTACACTTTCTTATATCAAATTTTCTCATACTTTATCAATTGTACCAATAGTTTCTATGAGTGTCATTGCACACATAGACTATTTGGCTCGCGTTACTAGATTTTGTGTGGCATGATATCCTTGTCTCTTGTTATAAATATCTTATATAGTTGTTATCAATATAGCATATAGTTGTACATGTTTTTAATTTATTGTATCGATGTATCACATAAAATTTACTGTTTACACATTGTGAGGAGAAGCACATATACTTATCCAAAAAGATTTTTTTGTATCTAATCCGCTCATATTTTATCAATTGCATTCATACTTTTCACAATTGTCATTGCACACATAATTGACATGTTGTCATTGTCTCTTGTTATAAATATGGCATAAATTCTTATCATTGTGGCATATAGACATAAATGTATTTACATAGACCCTTCTTTTACGACAGTTATGGCACTGCTCCGCTAACCATCGCTACTCCAAATGACTAACAACAAAACATAATCATTGCCATTGCACACATAGACTATTTTGTTAGTGTTTCTAGATTTTGTGTGGAATGATATGCGTGTCTCTTGTTATAAGTATCTTATATAGTTGTTTTAAATATAGCATGCGGTTATAAATGTGTTAAATTATTCTATTGATGTATCACATTAAATTTATTGATTTGCACATAGTGAAGAGAAACATATATACTTAACCATGAGATTTGCTCATATTTTATAAATTGCATCGATGCTTGTCATAATTGTCATTGCACACATACTTGGCATATTTCCCTTAAAATCATTATCAAGATCGCATATTGTCATAAAGGTATTTTCATAGACCCTTTTTTTGCCGCAGCTTTGGCACTCCTCTACTAACCATTGCTACTACAAATGGCTAATGACAAATTAGAAACATTGCAATTGCACCTGTGCTTTTTCCATTCGTCTTACATTTTCATTTCGCTATGGCAATGATCATTACCACTTGTGACCCTTGTTATTAAAATAAAATTGAAATAGAAAAACTTTTTAGTATTTATTAAAATATTTTTTCAATAAAAAATATTGTATTAATTATTTATAAATTATTGTTAGCCTTGTTATATTCTTTTTAAATACACCTATAATAAAGTCTATATATTAAAGTTAATATGCATTAATTATTTATAAATTATTATTAACTTTATTATATTATTTTTAAATACACCTATAATAAAGTCTATATAAGAGTTCTTATTTTGCATTAATTATTTATAAATTGTTATTAACTTTATTATATTATTTTTAAATACACTTATAATAAAGTCTATATAAGAGTTCTTATTTTTAATTGGACATTGGTGAGAAACTTAAAACTTCAATATTATTTTATTTTTAATTCAATATTATTTTATTTTTAATTGGACATTGGTGAGAGACTTAAAACTTCAAAATATGTGTTAAATTTAACAATTGTGTAATTTTACAATTGTGTAAAATATGTGTTAAATTTAACAATTGTGTAATTTTACTTTAATAAGAGACGTCCATCTATATTTGGCACGAGGACGGATGATAGTGTGATTATGAAAAATTTAATACTAACTCTCTCAATTGAGAGGATGTGAGAAGTCATTGCTACCCTCTAACAAATCAAGGGGGCTTGGTTTGTACTTGAACATCTTTGTGATCATTGCATCTATATGTTTGGACCTTGTAATGGAAATTCGACATGGGTTAGTATTAATGTTCTCAACCCATGTGTCATTAAAACTATGTATTGAGTCAAACACAAGGAGATGGGATAGAAATGGGATTTGATATAGTTTCATGTTTTCCAAAGTTATGCAAATGGAGCGGTTATTGTGCATCTCTTCTATGACATTTATTGTATTTTTAGGCCATGCACTTGGTTAATTTGCAATTAATATAATGGAATAATATCACATGTCAATAATTCATTTTCAACCCTTTACATGTTAAACAATTATACCTTATTGGAGTGTCATTATATATCATTATATAGATGTTCATTACATATTAAAGTGTATTTGATCCAAGATGGTGGTTTAAAGATGACCTTTTACAATTGGAAAGGTAAACCAGCATAGATCCAAATCCTAGGCTCTATCAAGCGCCGAGATGGATCAAATCTCTGGGGTGCAAACCTCTTCTTAGGTATCCATTGATTTGATTCAAACCAAAAGACACATCTTTTTATCTAAGGTCCACATATAATATTTTTATTATTAATATTTAATATTATTTATGGCCGACATATAATATTTTTTATTATTTTTTATTTTGTTAGGAACTAACATTGCATCATTTCCCTACACATGGTTTTAAAACCATATGCAAGACCCTCCTACAACCATGGGTTGTTTAGGAGGCCTTGCACATGGTCTTAAAACCATTTGCAAAGCCTCCTAAACCATGTACAATAAAATCATGAGTTGTTTAGAATGTCTTGCACATGGTTTTAAAACCATGTGCAAGGGCAACATTTTTTGCGGATAATTCAATTTTGTGTTCTTTTCTTGACCCACATTTCTTTTTTACTGATAATTAAATTTTTACTTTTTTATTGTTTTGTTAGGTAGGAAGATTATAACATCTACTCCATATTAGATTGTTTTATTTTGGCCTATTAGAAAATTGATTTCCCATAATATTCACTATCACTATTATTTTTTGCCGACATGTTATAAACATTACATCACGTTACAACATCTCTCTCATAATATTCACTATCACTATTATTTTTTGCCAACATGTTGCAAACGTTAGTAATGTTACATCACGTTACAAGATCTCCCTTATACTGGGCTGTAGTCACTATTATTTTTTGCCGACATGTTACAAACGTTAGTAACGTTACATCACGTTACAAGATCTCCCTTATACTAGGTTGTAGAGCGCCTCTCAGTGCAAAAATAGATCTTCAAGTCCATATACTAAATCTCATGATGTCGCTCAAGATTTAAGTGATTTTTTTATATATGGTGGAACATCTCACAGATCTTAACTTGATTCATATCAAGGTCTCATAAAAAGTTCAATGTCAAGGATATCTAACTTATATATATACACATGTCAAAGTAATTAAAAGCACATTAAACAAATGAAATAAATATATAAATGAGACTTACTATACGAGAAAAGAGATGCCTCGGTGGACTTAGACTCAAATCATTTTCCTGTAAAAGTTGAGATTAAACATACAATCAAATTAAGTAGATCTATGTGCTAAAATAATTTATATTATATAAAATAAGTTAGACATAAATAAAAATAAAAATAAAACTTAACATAAGAATAATATAAAAAATTTAGAGCTTTGCAATAAAGATACCTAATAAAATGAGATTTAGTTAAACTCAACCATGTAATACTACCACTTAAATGAATATTCAATATATAAAGCCATAAATGACAATTTAGAGCATTATTGATGTGAAGTAAAATATTTCAGTTTTCCACATTTTTAATTATCAATGCAACTTTAGTGTGTTAGGTATATTGGTCTTCAATATAAGATAAAAGCATAACACCATAGAAAAGGGTTTGGGTTTTAAATAAAAACCCTATGAAAAAACTTTTGTTGTTTTTGTTTTGTTTTTTTCAATGGGGAATTGGTAACATGAAATCTTGAGCAATTGTCATATTGGGATCAAAACTTATAGTCACCATTGTAACCCTACTCCTTTTTAAGTAAAAATTGACATTGTAATGACGACCAACGCAACCCAAGAAGTTAAACCTAGGTTCACAAGATAGAAACCACTAAGCAAAAACCCGGTCGATATCACTACTTACCCGGACTTTATTAAAAAAAAACCTTTGTTATTACAGTCCTTTGCAAAAACAATTACCTTTTGTTTTTTCCTATTTAAAAAAGGGGTATGGTGCACCATTTATGAATTGTTTTTTCTATTTAGAAAGGGGTCAGGGTGCACCAGTTCTAAATTAAAAATTTATAGTTTAGTTATATGATTTAAAGAGTTGAGGTTATTAAGAACTTGTCAATGTTATAGGACTTCATACTTCCTTTTAATCAATCTACATTGTTTAATAAATTATTAAAAAATGTTTTTAAGTTTCATGATGTACCATGGATAAGTTTTGTGCACCCATGCATTATTAAAGATATGGAGCACCATTTAGAATAGCTATTTTAAATTGTATGATCGGTATTTACATGTTCCTATATTATATAAAATAATGTCATTATTCATGTTTCACGGTTACACATTGGTGCAACTTTACCCAAAAGGAGAACTAGAATGTATAAATGTATTTTTTTATTTAAAAGAATGTTATTATTCATGTTTTACGATTACACATTAGTGCAACTTTCCCCAAAAGGAGCATTAAAATGTATAAATGTAACTTTTTAATAAGTAATGGATTTTTATTTTTTACATAGTACAACAGTACATTGACATGGAAATGCTTAATCTTATGATCGTTTGGAAGTACATTGACATTCAAATGCTTAATTTTATGATCATTTGGAAGTCTTGTATTGTGAGAAAATAGATATATTATGTCCCCGACAAGGGGATATATATAAATCGCGAAGGTGGATTAATTTGTGTGTATAAAATTGATTTTTTTTATCTAAGCTAAAGTTAAACTTAAGCTTTACAATTATTTATTTTAATTGAATTTTTTATAATAATTTTATTTAACTGTAATTGGATGGTATGTTGTGATGTCAGCCTCGTTGAATGGTGCCTAGCACCCGGTGGCGTGCTGACATCATCTTTCATTAATGAGAAAATTGCTTGTCATATTCACACTAGTCTCATTAATGTTGGTTCCTTGTATTGAGGCTAAAGGGAGATAGTTAATGGAGTTTAATGCAGCAATCGAAAACTTCCACTAACCAAACAAATTGGTAGAGTTTTTTAATGTTTAAATTGTTGTCCATTCAGCTACCCAAGTGTCCAAACCAAATTGGTGCCCTTGCCATTCAGCTACCAAGTGTCCAAATCAAACCACCGCCACAACCACCACTTACACACCCCCAGTTACTGGCATTTTTTTTTTGTAATCTAGAGTGGTGGACAGGTTGTTTGCATGCAGACTAGTTTTTCAATGGTTTTTTATTATTATTATAAATAGGTCATTTCATCAGTTTAATGACAGAAATTAGGTTGTATATTTTGTATTCACGTTGTAGGTTTTATTTTGGGATGGATAGCCATGCCACATTTTATTTTTTAACTTCTGATAGTATGTAGGTTTTTATTCAGATTCTGGCTTGGACACTGGAGTAGGAGAGGAGAGCGAGCAGCCAAACAGTCTCTTCTTTCCACTTTCTCGTTATTAGATTAGTCTGTGTTTGTTAGCTTCAATCGCTTCATATCTGTATAAACCCTGGTCTTTCCCTTCATGTCATATCAGTCCCATAAAGGTTAATACTATAATCATTTAGGCTGGCCAGTTCATTTTTCTGTGAAGTTCTATTAGAGTAGCTTGATTGATGCTTAAATTTAAGGCATTTCAAGGTAACTTTGAATGATCCTCGAATTGTTGCATTAGTTTATTTTGATAATGTCTAGATCTTTGTCGACTAAACATAAAAATTATTGATAGATATGTCTTTTTCAGGCCGAGAAATGTTTATTTATGTGCTTTTGTAAATACTAATGATTTCTTCTTGATTTTCTTTGGAATGGGATGGATTCTGATTAGGAAAAATAGGTATATACAAATCTTTTTCTGGCTTTCAGATGTGTTTGTAATTACTGATGAATTCCTGAGGATTTTCTTTGGAATTGGATGAATATTGATTTATAGCTCATTGATTACGGGCGGAAAGACTCATTCTTAGATTATAGCTCATAGATTACAGGCAGAAAGACTCATTCTTAGAACGACACATGTTAATCAAGGTGTTTCTTTAAATTCTGTTGAATCCCTGCAGTTTTATTTGGAGTTGGATTTTAACTTTTAAGAAAATGACATAAAATAAACACTAAGGACTTATCTTTAGACCGACAGATATAAACACTAAGCACTTGTCCTTTATCCTACCAAAACGCCCCCAACCCGTCGGAATCGGGCAAGTTGATTTTAGCTGAAAGCATAGTTTCGATTATTTAAATCGTGATTTTAACTATCTTTGTCTTTATAAAATCCTCGAATTACATAGTTTCGATTGTTTAAATAGTAATTTTAACCATCTGGGTGACGGATTTGGATCATAAACTCGCCGAAAAAGAGGGGCGTTTTAGTTGTCTTTGGTTGCATCCTTTGGTGCATGATGGCTCAATTTCTGGCCTGCTAATGTTCTTAAGGTCCCAATCTCCCTCCATTGAGCTTGTGAATGCAATACTTTGTCTACCTAAAAGATTTGCAAAGTTTGTAGCTACTGTAATAGCAAAAGTTGGTCTGTATTGAACTGGCCAAAACTATTTATATCTCTAACAGACTAGACAAAAGTTTGTTTGATTAGCATTAGAAATACAAAGATGATGATGAACACTAGAATTTCTACTGAGAAAGTGAATTTGGCTGCTGTCAATGCAGTAATATCTTTTTTTGATAGAGAAGATAGATTCCAACAATTTGAAAATTTTAAATCTTTCAAAAATCAGGGCCAGCTTGTCAGAATTGGCTGGCAATATAGGTCATAGAGAAATAGGCACTATAGACAACAATGTTGGTGCTGAAATTCAGAAAGGAAATAGGAATTTGATTTGTGACTTTGCTTGGAGCTAGGAGCTATCCAGATGCTTGAGTGTATTGAACTTGCTCAATTCGTGTGCAGCATTTGTGTCATGTTAGGCTGCTACTTCCCTAATAATTTTAGACTGCAAGCTCCTACAGGTAGCAATAAGCTTGCTTTTCCAATCTATGTCTAGTTTTTTGACTTAATCTTCCCTATATTTGTACATTAATCCATTTGAACATGCTTACTTATTACATATGGATATATGATCGCCTGGTTGTCTTGTCACTTGCCTATCATTTCAAGTTTGAACCTTGATTAGTATTTTGTATTTCAATATTTGAGGAGTTATGTTCTTACAAACATTACAATTTGTAAATTTATACTATTCTTTAACTCGTCAGTAATAGTCCAGATTCAAGTGAATAACAGCTAATTGTAGAGAAGTGGCTGCAAAGACAAAACCGTAGGGTTGAAGTAGATGATTATTGAAATCAACCAGTCTATAACCCAATAGGCATTGCTTTTGTTATTGCAGCTAACTTCCCATCTCTAGTTCTCATGTTCTGAGTTTGACTTCAATTTTTTGGCCTGGAGGCTTTATTCTTGCGTTAAGAAACTGTTCTTTATTTTTTATGATTTTTCTGGAGAAGCTCATGAATTGAACTTAATTTTGATTTTGCTTATTCAACACCCATATCTTCACTATGGCATAGGAGGTTTGCATAGGGTGCTTGGGAGGTCTGTACTACAGACAATCTGATATTCCTTAGTTGAAGTCAGTATTAGTAACTACTTCCAAATACTAATGACTGTACCATTACACACTTTAGAGCAATGTTACTAGGCTCTGTTGACTCCAAGTCCACTCTGAGGAAACTGAGCCGTGTCAACTCCATTTATGAAAAAAAAAATTGGCATCCAAGTGTATGTTTACGAGAATATAATGGATATTTTGTGTTTTGTATTTTGAAATTAAAAAAGAATTGGAGACATTGTAGCATATTTGTTTGAGATTTCCCGGATAGGCTTAACGAAAGCACTTTCTGTAGCGTATTTGTGAATGTGTAGGATTTTCGCCCAAGTTTTACTTTACTGTGTATGTGATCTAATTTTAGAGTGAGGACTCACAATTCATAGCCTTCTTAAGAATGGGCGGTTGAAAAATTCACACATAAATGTTTTTATGGAATTAAATCTTTAAGTCATAGTATTTGGGTTGAATAATTCACAGGTATTTTTTTCCCATGGCATTAAACCTTTAAATCATATTATTTGTGTGAAATTTGATAATTTCAGTCATGCATCTTGGTTTCTTTGCAAAGTTTGGTGGATTATGTAAACAACAAGTAGTTTCGGCAACAAAGTTTGGTAACTTTGGTCAAACATTACCGATTTTATCTTAAAATTTAATTACTTTACACATTTTATATTGGAGCTTCATTTATGAAATATGAATCTTTTTGAATTAGTGAGGGGCTTTCTTTCATGTTGTTTCTAGTAATCTATTTTTATTGTTTTTATGTTGGAACCCAAAGATTCACCGTTAATGTACCACTTTTCCCATATTTTTTAATACAAATACATAAATACATATTGTTCAACTGGTTGTATATTACAACTTTCTTCTTTACGGGTCCTACTTCTAATTCAAATGCTATTAGGGTATCTTTTACTTGCACTTATCATACAGACCTAAAAAAAATTTTGCATGTCAGCCATGATAGATGCTTTGACTAAGTGACCATTGGCTATTAGCACTGAAATTATTTTTTTTGCATCAGCTCAATTTCATTTTATATGTAGTTATGGTATTTTTACTTAACTTATTAATTCAAAATTTACACATTTTTATACTTGGGAAAATAAAAATTCCATCACATTTTAATAACTTGAAAATCATATTTTAGTTCAAATTAACCTATAAGGAGTTATTTAGTTTATTTTTAGACTTTTTTCATGTATATATATATATATATATATAATGTTTTTAAATTTTTTATATTATTTTCTAGATGATCAACACTTTATTAAATAATAATTTCTCTATTATTAATGTTATATGTTTATATATTAATTTTAATAATTTATATTTAATATATTTTCTATTTTCATATTTTAGATGTCAATGCTTTATATGTATATAAAATTTTAGATATCAATATTTTATACTTAGGTAAGATTGATCCTAATGATTTAATATTCAATTTTTAAGTATGTTTAGCACTATTTTTATAGGTTTTGTTTTATGTTTAAGAAATGAAGTGGAGTGACATATTTTCTAGAAATTATAACTTCTTAAAAAAAATAGATAAACAAAGTCTATATTAAAAATGAAAATTATTTATAATATTAATGGTATTTCATTTTTGTTATATTTAATATTAGATTTTACATAAAATTATATTTTTTTTTAAATTTGAAAAAAAAAAAGTAAGATATTAAATTAAGTTTTACATATACATTTGGTATAATAATAACTAGAAATTTAAATATGATAATATATTTGGTATAATAGTAATTAGATATTTAAATATAATAAAACATGACACATTATAAATTAAAATGAAGGATATATATATATATATATATATAGAGAGAGAGAGAGAGAGAGAGAGAGAGAGAGAGAGAGAGAGAGAGAATGAGAATGAAAATCTAAATTTATGTCTTTTTGTATTTTTGAAAATAAACACATTTTGAGTATATTTAATAATTTTCTATATATATATATTGAATGAAAATCTAAATTTATGTCTTTTTGTATTTTTGAAAATAAACACATTTTGAGTACATTTAATCATTTTCAAAAGACAACTAGAAATAACACTTTTGAACATTAAAAAAACTAAATAAATTATTATTACAATAATAATAATTTTTATTCAAAACTAAATATTTTTTATTGCAAAAGTTCATCTTTTAGTTAAAAAAAACCTTATAGAACCAAATTATTATTTTTATTAAACTATATTGAAGAGATAAATATTAAGTAGCTTTGCTACTAATTTCATTTGTTATGTAAATAACAATATATAATAATAAAGAAGAGAAGTTACAAGTATATTATAAAATGTGTAAATCCCATACTTTAAGAAAAATACATAATTGAATAATTGCTTTTTATTAGGTTACAAATAATTATTTTTCTATAATATATTACTACATAGAGGAAAAGGTTTTACATATTAAATATAAAGCTAGATTTTATTACATATTAAATATAACATTATTATGTACCTTTTAGGGAATATATATAAATTGTTTATGTCTATTAATTTGATATATATAAAAAAATTTGCCAACAACCTAATAACATAGCAATTTTGTTTTAATATTAAATTTTATTTAAAATAAATTATTTATTGCTATTTTATTGGTTTGTTTGGCCTTTGGTGCACAAGGGGTCGTAAGCAAGGTTACACATATAATTTATTGCAAATTAGTTTACTTGGTGGGATTGCTACAATTTTCCAAGCAAACCAAGATGCACTCAAAGTTTTTTTGGGATCTCTGATTGAGGTAATAGTTGGAGTCCGTAATGGTGTAATTGTTAGTTTTACAAAATAAATTTTTTAATTAAGTTTCAATTACATTATAGTCTTACCAATAAAGTGCAACCAACATAGTGGATTAGTTTTTCTTTCAAATAGTTTGGAATGTTGATTTATGTTTGATTTAATTATATGAATTAATTAATATATAGATAAATTCATTTTTTTAATAAAGGTAAAATTTAGTTTCCATTCACTAACAACATTGTATACTGAATTTGACAACATTGTATATAGGGATGTTTTAATTGTTTCTTTTTGTTTTTTTTTTAAGGCAAGTTTGAAAGATAAACCATATTTGAAGAATAAAATAGTCCATCAAAAACATTTTGCTAGTCATTATCACATTCCAACCCTCTATCGTACTATAAAAATTGATATACATGATTGAATTTGAAACATATTTAACTTAAGATTTTGATAAACATACTAAACTCAGTTTTCCATATTCATTAATGACAAAATACATTCACAAACAATATTTAGATGTTTTGTTGGTAATAAATGTTATATATACTTAAATCTACATTGTTGAATTTTAAACATATTAAAATCTAGTTTTTCGCATTCATTAATAACAATATGCATTCACCAAAATGTATTGTATTGCTTTAAGATAAATCTTGCCCATTATTGACTAAGAAATTGAAACATTTGAAAACCAACTACGTACAACCCCAATTCATACTGTATTTATTATTCCATGTTGTTGGTTACATATGCTCCCAGCCCACTCTTAGCATGAGATGTTGTTTGGCTTGTGTCTCTTTTGGGGTTATAAAAAAAATTATAAATAGTTGAAATTATTTAGGCAGTCATCTATCAAGACTGAGTTTGCAGAAAGAAAAAAAAGGTGGGTAGAATAGGTCATATTTGATAGCATTTCATTGAATTTCACAGCACTAGGAGAAAGTGTGTAAGTTATTTGGGAGTATAGTCAACAAACTAGAAGGCATGGAATTTGAGGCTTGTTTAATTACATTTTAATGAAATAATGATATCAATTAATGTATTTTATATGCATTTACAATCTCCATATTGATATTGTGATAATTTGAAATTTTAGATATCACTCTAATTTATAAGTTAATCCAATAAAACTAGTTTATAAATTAAAAGACTAGTTATAAATTTCAAATTCTTTATTGTAAAATAAGGATATCAATTAATGTAATTAGTATATTTTCAAGTGTGAGAAATTTTGAAACTTCCATTATTACTCGGTAGTAATGAAAAAATAACTAAGATCCTAACCTAAGTGTTTCACTTCATTATTAAAATTGTTTAGCAATTTTATATTTACTTTCTTTCTATTAATTTACTTTAATTATTTAAACTTAGGTAAATTTCTTAATCAATGATATTGGTGTAAAAAAGAACATTATCTAAAATCACTATTTATTATTTCAATGATAAAGTTAATTATCTGTTGTCTTAGCATGTCCTGTGTTATTGTGTCTATGGTCTTAGCCATGGAAGTCTTTTCATCAAAGCTCAAAAACTAGGTTTCACAATAGTAAATCTCAACTTACCAACTTCAACTCATATAAGAGCTTCTTACAATTGCAAATTTTCTTTCCTCCAAAAGCAAGTGTTGTGGTCGGGGACATTGCCATGTCGTGGCTCTTGTTAAAAATTAGGAAATGGTTGATTATATTATGTCTCTATTTTTTTAATCAATGTATTTAATCTATAATAATTTAGAGAGAAGTTATCAAATGTGCTTAT
>LPNX010880812.1:141264-306053 GCA_001517045.1 Pseudotsuga menziesii | reverse complement strand
CCATAGTTTACCCACTTAGACATTAATTCCATTATTTTTGTCTTATTTGCCTAGTTCATGTGTCCCACCTTGTGCAAGTTGCTATTTGCCTATCCATAGATGTCAAACTTGCCTTATTTGACTCATGTAGCGCATGGGATAGCTAAAGGAATCAATTCTGCTTTATTCCTGGCCTTCTAGGCGCCCTTCTGTTTTTTCTACTTTATTGCATGTTTTTTCAGTGTTTTAAGGCAAAAGGAAAAGCTAGACTAGGTGAGGTTGACTTGTTTTTTGTCCTACACATCCTCCTCTCTTTTCTCCATGCAAAAGCATGTATGAGCTGCCATTCCACCACTCTTTAGCTTGCCTATGCCTTTTTGCCAATTCGTGAGCTCCATGACAGATTTGGGATCAGCTTTTTACACCTATGGGGGATTTGCTTATTTTTGGTAAGCCTGCTTTATGCTAGATTTGGATGCCTCCTCATGCATTCGATTCCTTGATGTATTTTATTTATTCAGCAGCCTATGTTATTACAGGGTTGGCTATTGTACACTTACATAATACAGTTTAGTGTTACAGCTCCATTTTCAGTCTCTTTTGTGAAGGATTTTGCATGATCAATTGATAATTGTTGTGAGTAAAATTAATCTATTTCCGGCCTTAATTTCCACATGCCACAGCACTCTCATCTACAGAAGCAGAGTACAGAGGAGTTGTAAATGCAGCAACTCAATGTTTATGGTTGCAGGGGATACTTGGTGAGTGTAGCTTCGAATCATATTTTTCAACTATTATCTATTGTGATAATCAGAGTACCATTCGAATATGCAATGATCCAGTTCAAAGACAGAGAACCAAACATAATGAGATCCATACGCACTACATCAGACAACTTGTGCATGATTGCACCATTCACCTACTCTTCTGTGCATCTTCAGAACAAGTAGCAAACATCTTCACCAAAGTTTTTTGTGAGAAAACATTCAACAATCTCAATTCACTGCTGGGGATTACTAATCATGCTGTGAAGCATGATTGATGACAAGATTTTTAAATTTTGTTTTACTGTCCATGTTTAAGGGAGGATTTTCCCACTAGGTTTTTGCCTCTTTCCTTGGTTAAATGGATATGCAGTATGTAAAGGGTGACTAAGCCTTGTTGCTGGGCTCTATAGTTTTCTGATATTTACTCATAAAGTCAGGATTAAGGGGGGGTGTTAGAATAATCAACCCATAGTTAGCTACCTTAGACATTAATTAATCCATTTTGTCTTATTTGCCTAGTTTCCTATATTCCACTCTATGCAAGTTGTATTCTACATGTTCTAGAAGTCAAACTTGCTAAAACTGAGTCATGGAGCGTTTGAGAAACCTCATGGAAACCATATTTAGCATGTTTGTTTTATTCCAGATCCTCCCTAACGCATATCTGCTTTTACTGCTAAGTTGCCTGCTTTATTAAGATTTATGGCAAAAGGGAAAGTAAGACTAGGTGCAGTTGACTTGTTTTTTGCCCTCATCATCCTCCATCCTTTTCTCCTAATAAAAGCATGTATGAGTTGTCTTTCCCTCCCTTATTAGCTTGCCTACTTGACTTTGCCAATTCGTGAGCCTCTAAGTGGATTTGAAAACTGCTTTATGCACCTATGGGGGATTTGACTAGATTTAGTAAGCCTACTTTTTGACTATTTCAAATGGCATTCTTATGCATTCGAATCTCTCCTGTAATTATATATTGTAGCAGCCTATTACTTCACAAGGTTGGCTATTGTACACTTATTCAATAAAGCTTAGTGTTATGCTCCAAGTTCAGTGTCCTTGATGTTAATTTTGCATGTTTGATTAACAATTTTGTGAATGCAATTGTTCTATCACTTGGGTTCAATTTCCACACATGAATCAATCATGTCCAATATTCATATCCCATGAGTCAATCATGCACCTCTATATTTATGAAACAAGCATGCAACAATATATATCTTTATGAAACAATCATGCATCCTCTATATACATAATCATGCATGCTCTATATTCATATTTTATAAAATAATCATTCATGCTCTATTATGAACAATCATACATCTTCTATAGTTATTTTTTATAAAATAATCATGCATGCTCTATATTCATATTTTATAAACAATCATGCATGCTATATATTCATATCTTATGAACAATCATACAACATTTATATTCATATTTTATAAAATAAACATGCATGTTCTATATTTATATCTTATGAACAATCATGCATCCTCTATATGGTTGTAATGAAAACATTCAAAAACATAGATCTAAATAGCGTATAATAAAAAAATTGGGTACTTATATTTTTATCGTTTTGCATGCTCCCTTTTGATCTGTGCTTCTTTACGTAGATTACTGTAGTCCCTCGGTATTGATCTCTTTTCAAATTTGAGTGCATGCAGGGGGTAGCAAATCTCTGCATGGAGAAACTGAATCCCATGCAACCTGAAGCGAATGTTCTTCTTTCAAAGAAAAATTTCTTCCAACGATCATCATCTTCTTTAGATGAGATCTCAAGTCTATGAGGCTCTCATTATACACAAGATCCATTGAATAATGATAATATCCAACTTACAACTCTTGGGGTTGTTGCATCAATTGGTTCACTTTGGAAAAACGACCATAACATGAATTCTGAGAATTTCATCTTCAAATACCTGACCGTATCTCTCAAAAAGTTGCGAATTTTTGAAATATTCTTGTGAGTAAGCTAAATCGGCTCACTTCGAAAGTGGGTTTTCAATCGTTTTATCCGATTCCTCACGGATTGACTAGAACATCTCCACGAAATTTGTCTCCTAAAAAGTGACAGAAATGGTGCATATTGACTTGCTCTTTAATTCTCCCTGCACAAAGAGTCATCACTCAATGAAGTCAAGTAAACATCTACATCATTCTCCTCAAGAACGATTCACACTCTTTCCTTCAATTTGGAAGTATCTTCAAATTGGCCTTCAGGTTTGATGGAAATCGATGCCATGGCTCTAAGATCTTTGTTCAATACTTCTCAAGATCATGTAGGATTTAGTTGCTTGCGCAAACTAAGCTCTTCCACACCCTTGCTCTGATACCATGTTAGTGATTGAGCAAAATATGAAGAAACTAGAACTTTAAAACTTTAATCCACAATAACAATGAATATCAATCTCACCAATAATCCAAAGACATAAATCAAACCATAGAACACAGGATATACCCTAGGAAAACCCTCTACCGATTTAAAGGATAAAAAACCCAACAAACGATCTTAGAGTATGATTGATAAGTAGCAAAGAATGATTACAAAACAATAGAAAATTGCTTTCATCGAGAGCACCAGAGATTGGAGATTGAATGGAACACCTTATCTAACTTTCCAAGTGCATAGCACTTTAATAACAAGTCAAATTAGGTTTTACAACAAAAATAGAATGGTTGCATGTATCAATAACTTGCTAACACTTAGAACATTGATCCATCTCGAATCATGCACCCCCCATTGATCTAGTTCCAAGTTGGCACTCCATAATTATCTCCCACAAGAAGATATGTGCCTTCCATTAATTAACTAACTCTAATTGAGTTGTTAACTAAGTGTACTAATTTGAACTGAATGGAATATACATGCAGCTGAATGGAACTAAGTGTAACTACATTCAACTAAGTGTAACTGAACATAACTGAGTGTAACTGAACAGTACTGAATGTAACTAAAAAAAAATGAATGTAACTGAACAATAATTGAATGTAACTGGATAGAACTGAATGTAACTAAATGTAACTGAAAAGAACTGAATGTAATTGAACAAAACTGAATGTAACTAAACAAAACTCAATGCTTCTCCATCAGTGTTTATCCCCAACAATCACTTGCATAAATTAAGGAGTTGATTCCTTAATTAACTAAACTTGTTTACCATAACTAATACTCAACTGATATATAATCAATTCGAGTTTACTTGGTGGCAACATATGCAATTCGAATTCTCTCTCTATCTCCGTGCTTATATTAAATATCTCTGCATGGTCCATATGTGGTTTCATTAAATAATCATCTTTATCATATCATACTCATAAGATCGTTTCCAAACCTATGACCATATGTATTGCCCCGGGTCATATAGTCACATGGTAAAGTAAATCACTCTAGGGGTAGCTAATCCCAAAAGGAGACTTATAGCACCTATTGACCATAACTAGCCATACATTACATAATATATCTACTTTACATAGTAAAGTACACCACCTCACAACATGAGGATATTTGTAGAACTTGATATTACTCACAAGTCTACTGTCTTGATATACTTACAAGACTCAGCTTGATATTACTTATAAGCTTTATTGACTTGGTATTACTCACAAGTCTATTGTCTTGATATTACTCTCAAGACTCAGCTTGATATTACTCACAAGCTTTACAACATCACCACCTCAATCATATGAGGATATTTGTAGGACTTGATATTACTCACAAGTCTACTATCTTGATATTACTCACAAGACTCGGATTGATATTACTCACAAGCTTTAGAGCATCACCACCTCAATCATATGAGGATATTTGTAGGACTTGATATTACTCACAAGTCTATTGTCTTGATATTACTCATAAGACTAGAGAATGACTCCTGATGTTGTAAGCAAAACACTCCCTCTCAGTGAGGGAGACATTCTCTGCCATACCAAGCTTATCTTGGAACTATCTAGACTTTGTCACAGATAGATTCTTGTCACAAATTTTCAATTTGCTTATTAGTACCTATGTACTGGACCTCATGACCATGACTTCAATGAAGTAAAACTTCATCTCGAATGTGTTTTATCATAAAACACATATAGGGTTTTCGAGAAATCTTGACTATTAACACCTAATGATTGTAGGCTCAAGTATTTCACCTTGGTAGGTAGCTTCCCAAGCTGCAATACTCCTCAGTATGTAGTACTATCCGCAAAACACATTTTGCTTATGTAGTACTCTCAAACATACATCTAGCTTCTGTAGTACTAGCCTCAATTTGCATCACTTACCTCAGGATAAAACAACAGTTGGATAACACAATCAAATAGTAGGTCTGTCGTGTATCAAAATACAATAAAGAGCCTATTCTAATGTACCTCAAAGGTTCTCAAACATATGCTTAGTAGTAAGCATGAAATAGAACATGTTTGCTTAAAGACCAATCAAGTACTTACACAAAGTAGCATCATCTGGATCCAATCCAGAATAAAGTTTCTCTAAACTAGAAACCATGGCTTTTTAAATCCATCACATACAACAATATACAACAAATGTGTAATAATGTGCAGAAAGAAAGACTTATCTTTCATTTCACTCTTCAACATTTTTTGACCTCTTGAATCTTCTGTTATCTGAAGAAGTTCTTTGTGAGCATTTAATTCTCTGTGGTGTTCTTCAAGTCATGATCACTTTCTTAGGGATCCTTCTCTTTATATTTGCAACACCCCAACCACCTCTTCGAGAGGTTCTTATAGTCCAAACTATAAATAGTCTTTGAGACTTTTGACCATGTCTTTGCTCATGTGGATTCTCTCCACAAGCTATCACAACCCTTGGTTTCCTAAGTCATGTACTATGACTAACTGGTGGGGACTTTATCTACTGCCACCTATGAAGACAGATCGATACTCCCTCTTCAACTAGAGGAGTTCTTATTCACTATACCAAGCGTGTCCCAGACATATGCTTAGTAAAAATGTTGGCAATGTTGGTCATCTCTGGATATGTACCATGTCTCAAATATAACTGACTAGAGCTCTCAAAAGCTTTATTGCTTTTCAAGATGCTCTATCTGGAGCAACACATGTGATCTTCATGAATCAATATTTTAGTTAAATTTCATATATCTTTGAAACTCTATTTCACTAACCAAGACAAATTTGAGTCAACATACACTTGTACCATGTCGGTACCACAACACATGCTTTGTACATGTCTATGTACAAAGTACAAAGCTCATAACAGATCTTGGGACCTATGACTAACCAAATACATCTCAACTGACTTGAGATCCTCCAGATATGAAATAAGAATTATGAAATTTCATATTTAGCTTCATATGTGTGGCCATGGATTTGTAGTCCATCTTCCTGAAACTCTTTAGGCTCTTTTACTGCACATTTTCCTTAACTAAGGAAAATCTTTGTCTGGTGCCACACCACTAATCATAAGAATCATAGCAATATTCTTGAATACAGTTATCAGCTTCCTTATGAATATGAGCATCATGCATATCTCATTTTTATAGGAGGTACATCAACCAATTATAGTGGGTTCTTCAGTAACTAGTGAGATTGGCAACTTTCTCTCACCATGTAAATGTGAGAATCATAACCTGGGTCCTCCATCACTGAGATTTATGTTCATCTATATATAAAGCTCTTATTTGACACATGAATCTAAATAAGATAAAATATCTTCAAGAGTCTCCACATCTATCAGAATATAATTAAGCCATTTATTTTTCTTGCTTCCCAAGAGACATAGGAACCTCTCAAATTGTTCTCTTTCAGGCTCAGCCATCGGAATGACTCCACATTCATGTCCTTCTTTACTTGTAGGTAAGGGCATATTAATTTTCCCTACAAGACAAGTTATTCTCATGGTTAGAACCATTTCATACTCATGAATTTTATTCACATGAAATACTTTTAATATACTGATAAAAATTTACTTAGTTATGTACAGATATTGACCAACTGACTTATCATAACCCATTATAATTTTATGTACCAATATGTAGCCCTATATAAGTCCAAAAATTCATTTTATGAAAGAAATATACAGCTCTTAGATAAGCATGAATCCCTCTATTTAGGGAATCATGAGATTGTTCATATCTTATTAGATAAGCATGAATCCCTTTATTTAGCCAATCATGTAGTCTTATGTTCACAATTTATAAAACAATCACGCTGCCCTAAATCTCAGAGTCTTATGAATGGTGTTTTTTAGTCCTATATCAATCCTACATAAGTCTTATATCAGTCTTTATATCATCTCGCAAAATTTGGACTCGTGACATTGATAACATTCCAACAAAAATAGGAACAACAGTGTATATGCTAAACACAATTCCAAGTCCATGAATACAGATTGTAATAAAACAAAATTTGATTTTATAAAAACATATGATAATTAAATAAGCATGCAACCCATCATTCATATCTCATGATGTTAAAATAATCAACCCATAGTTAGTTACTTTAGACATTAATTAATATATTTTTGTCTTATTTGCCTAGTTTCCTATATTCCACTCTATGCAAGTTGTCTTCTACATGTCCTAGAAGTCAAACTTGCTAAAATTGAGTCATGGAGCGCTTGGGAAACCTCCTCGAAACCATATTTAGCATGTCTGCTTCATTCCAAATCCTCCCTAACGCATATCTGCTTTTTCTGCTAAGTTACCTGCTTTATTGAGATTTATGGCAAAAGAGAAAGTAAGACTAGGTGTAGTTGACTTGTTTTTTTCCCTCATCATCCTCCATCATTTTCTCCTAATAAAAGCATGTATGAGTTGTCTTTCCATCCCCTATTAGCTTTCCTACTTGACTTTGCCAATTCATGGGCCTCTAAGTGGATTTGGAAACTGCTTTATGCACCTTTGGGGGATTTGACTAGATTTAGTAAGCCTACTTTTTGACAATTTCGAATGACATCCTTATGCATTCGAATCTCATGTAATTATATATTGCAACAGCCTATTACTTCACAAGGTTGGCTATTGTACACTTATTCAATACAGATTAGTGTTATGCTCCAATTTGAGTCTCCTTTGATGTTAATTTTACATGTTTGATTAGCAATTTTGTGAGTGCAATTGTTCTATCACTTGGGTTCAATTTCCACACGGTATCAGAGCCTTTGTAGATCGATTTCTCTCCTTCCATATTGCTATTGCAGGTTTGACATCTTGACTGGGAGCATATTCTGCTAAGTAAAGGGCACAGTTTTGAGCTATGGATCAATCTTAGAAGATCATCTTGACTCCATTTAATTTCTTTGAATGGAAAGAAAAGATGGAGATACTGTTGAGAGCGAAAGGTCTCTAGAGGGTGACTATGGCAACTGAAACAGAGCCCAATGTAGCTGCAGAGAAAATTAAATGGCACAATAGGAGGGATGAGGCCTATGGTCTTTTGTGTCTGAGCATATCAAGAGACCTCCTCTTCCATCTTGATGGATTGACATCACCTAATGAAGTATGGAAGAAGCTTGTAGAGATTTTTGGTAAGACAGATGAGATGAGAGGACATCAAATCGAGAATGAATTGATCTCTTTGAGTCTCAGCAGCTTCGAATCCCTGCAACTCTAATTTTCCAAGTTTAAAGCCCTTGTTTTGCAGCTAAAGCAGTGTGGAATTGAAAAGAAGGAAGAGCAAGTAGTTTTGGCCATACTCTTGAATCTTGACCCTAACTATTCAGTGTTTGTTTCGACCTTCCATGCCACCAAATTGACAACTCGAGCTTGGAAGATGTCTAAACTTGTAGAGTTCATGGAATCCCTCACACAAGAACAAGATAAATTGGTGATAATGCGCACCATCAAACCTTCCAAAGACCAAGCTTTGGTTGTTGGAGATTCGATGGTGGATTCAAAAGACAAAAAGAAAGCTAAGAAGCTACCTGAGCAAAAGAGAGACAAGAACGAGTCTCAAGAGGAGCCCCAAGGCTCCAAGAGGAACTTCCAGAAGAAGAAGAACAAAGGAGAAATGAGCAAGTGCGCATACTGCAGTAAGGGATATCATCCTGAAAGCTCCTGCATGAAGAAGAAAATTGACATACTCCTGGAGAAGAATAACATCTCCCTTCTTGATTGTTCAAAGAAGAGGGGAGGAGGATCAAATTCAGAGGACAGGTAGAGAGTACATGCTTTGGTTGTTGGCACATCAAGCTCACCTACCTTCATCATAGACTCTGGAGCTTCAAGACATATGGTTTCGACCAAGGAGGCATTCTCCTCTCTTGACATGTCGAAAGGTCCACCAATAGTGCTAGGAGATGACTCTCTCACTGACAGTTTGGGGAAAGGAAGGATTGATCTTGACCATGGTAAGTTCAATAATGTATTGTATGTTCCAAGTCTTGCATCTAACCTCTTGTCAGTGTATCAGATGACTCACACAGGGTCTCCAAAGAAAGTCATCTTCTCCCCTGATGATGTTGAGATCACATAGATCTCGAATGGTAAAGTCATTGCAAAAGGAGTTGCAGATCACACTTTGAAGGTATACATGTTTTCACATTTTCTGCCCTACTCAAACCCCTCTGCTCTTTTGATTCATGCTAATGAGGCAATCAAGCTTTGGCATGAAATATTTGGCCATCTTAACTATAAGTATCTTTCTGATCTAAGTGAAAAAAAGAAATGGTCATAGGGTTACCAAAGATTAAGTTTTTCAAGGGAGTTTGTCAAGGTTGTATCCTAGGAAAACACCCAGAGCATAAATTTGAGAGAGCTAGTCATGAGAGAACCTCTGCACCTCTTGAGTTGATCCACAGTGATGTTGCTGGTCCATTTCCTCATATGTCAATGAGTCAAACCAAATATGCATTGACCTTAATAGATGACTTTTCCATGTATTATTGGGTTTACTTCCTGAAGCATAAGTCTGAAGCTTTTGACATCTTGAAAGTCTTTAAGGCCTTGGTTGAAAACCAGTCTAGGAGGAGACTCAAGATCCTCAGATCTAACAATGGTGATGAGTATGTCAAGTTTGAATTCATTCAATATTGTAAAGATGCAGGTATTCAGATGCAACATTCAATCCCTTACACACCACAACAAAATGGTGTTGCTGAGAGAAAGAACAGATCGCTGAAGGAGATGACAACCTATATGATCGAGGCTAAGAATTTGCCACCAAAGTTTTGGGCCGAGGCTATAAACTGTGCATCCTATATCCAGAATAGGGTGCCTCATAAATAGCTTGATGGTATGACTCCTTTCGAAGCTTGGAGTGGGCACAAGCCAAATGTAACCCATTTCAAGATTTTTGGCTCAAAGGCTTGGGCTAGAATTTCAACTGAAAAGAGAAAGGCTTTGCAGCCCCAAAGCCAAGAGTGACTATTTGTTGGGTATTCTGAATATTCAAAAGGGTACAAGCTGATCAAATTGAGCACAAACAAAGACTTCATTGAAAGGAGTGTTTAGTTCCAAGAAGAACCTTTAGCAGCAGTTCAAGTTGGAGAGTCTTCTTCACCACCAGAACCATTGAATGTAAGTGAAGAGACAAATGAGTTTGTTGATTCTGATATGTCTGATAATGATGATTTAGTTGCAGATCCTGATAGTCCTGCAAGACCAAAATGGGCAGCAAAGACCATTCATGTAGCTGGGGAACTAGCTGGAAATCCTAGTGATCCTAGGAGGACTAGATCTCAGTTTGAGAGTGCCCTATGTATGAAAGACCCTTTGTTTGCAGAGAAGTGCTATCTGATGGTTGAATCAGACCCACAAACATATGAAGATGCAGCACATGATCCAAGATGGAAAACATCCATGAAAGAAGAATTCAACTCACTCCAGAAGAACAACACTTGAGAACTGGTTGATATTCCCCCAAGGAGGAAGCTAGTTCAATGTAAGTGGGTTTTCAAAACTAATTTTGCTGCTGATGGTTCACCTTTGAAATACAAGGCAATATTGGTAGCCAAGGGCTACTCACAGGTACATGGTATTGACTGAAATGAAACCTTTGCACCAGTGGCAAAGATGGACTCCATAAGGCTATCCGTAGCCATTGCAGCTTCAAAGCAATGGGAGGTACATCACATGGATGTGAAGTGTGCTTTCCTAAATGGAGATCTTACTGAAGAGATTTACATGCAGCAACATCAAGGGTTTGTGTCTAATCCATCTTTTGTGTGCAGGTTAAAGAAATCATTGTATGGGCTCAAGCAAGCCCCCAGGGATTGGTATGCCAAGATTGATGGCTTTTTGCTGTCATTGAGTTTTGTTCGATGCAAGTCTGATCCTAATGTTTATTTGAAGTTGATTCATGGTTCTTTAATAATTATTGTCTTGTATGTGGATGACGTTCTGATTACAGGAAGTTCAAAGAAAGAGATTGCCTCCTTGAAGGATGCAATGAACCATGCATTTTCTATGACTGATTTGGGGTTGTTGAGCCAATTCTTGGGTCTTGAAATTGCTCAATCCCAACATGGAATAAAAGTACATCAGTCCAAGTATGCTTTAGATTTGCTGAACAAGTTCAACATGAAAGATTGCAAGCCAAGACAGACTCCCTTCCTTTCAGGAGTTAAGATTGAAGAAGCAGGTTCTCCTATGGTAAATAATACACTATATAGGCAGTTGATTGGGTGTTTTCTTTACCTTACACACACTTGAACTGATATTTCTTATGTAGTAAGTGTGGCTTCAAGATACATGGATCAGCCTCATGAGATCCATTGGAGAGCAGCCAAAAGGATCCTTAATTTTGTTCAAGGAACAAGAACTCATGGGATCTTCTACAAAGCTAAATCTAATCTTGATTTGATTGGGTTTACTAACAGTAATTGGCCAGTTGACAATACAAATCAAAAGTCAACATCAAGATATGTGTTCATGCTTGCTGAAGGACCAGTCAGCTGGTCAAGCAAGAAACGGAGTGCCATAGCACTCTCATCTACAGAAGCAAAGTACAAAGGAGTTGTAAATGCATCAACTCAATATTTATGGTTGTAGGGGATAGTTGGTGAGTGTGGCTTCGAATCAGAGTTTTCAACTATTATCTATTGTGATAATCAGAGTACCATTCGAATCTGCAATGATTCAGTTCAGAGACAGAGACCAAACAGATTGAGATCCATATGTACTACATCAGACAGCTTGTGCATGATGGCACCATTCACCTACTCTTCTGTGCATCTTCAGAACAAGTAGCAGACATTTTCACCAAAGTTTTTTTGTGAGAAGACATTCAACAATCTCAAATCACTACTGGGATTGCTGATCATGCTGTGAAGCATGATTGATGACAATATTTTTAAATTTTGTTTTACTGTCCATGTTTAAGAGAGGATTTTACCACTGGGTTTTTGCCTCTTTCCTTGGTTAAATGGACATGCAGTATGTAAAGGGTAACTAAGCCTTGTTGTTGGGCCCTATAGTTTTTTGATATTTACTCATAAATTCAGGCTTAATGGGGGGTGTTAGAATAATTAATCCATAGTTAGCTACCTTAGACATTAATTAATTCATTTTTGTCTTATTTGGCTAGTTTCCTATATTCCACTCTATGCAAGTTGTCTTCCGCATGTCCTAAAAGTCAAACTTGCTAAAATTGAGTCATGGAGCGCTTGGAAAACCTCCTGGAAACCATATCTAGCATGTCTGCTTTATTCCAGATCCTCCCTAGCACATATCTGTGTTTTCTGCTAAGTTGTCTGCTTTATTGAGATTTATGGCAAAAGAGAAAGTAAGACTAGGTGTAGTTGACTTGGTTTTTGCCCTCATCATCCTCCATCCTTTTCTCCTAATAAAAGCATGTATGAGTTGTCTTTCCATTCCTTATTAGCTTGCCTACTTGACTTTTTCAATTTGTGAGCCTCTAAGTGGATTTGAAAACTGCTTTATGCACCTATGGGGGATTTGACTAGATTTAGTAAGCCTACTTTTTGACTATTTCGAATGGCATCCTTATGCATTCGAATCTCTCATGTAATTATATATTGCAGCAGTCTATTACTTCACAAGGTTGGCTATTGTACACTTATTCAATACAAATTAGTGTTATGCTCCAATTTGAGTCTCCTTTGATGTTAATTTTGCATGTTTGATTAGCAATTTTGTGAGTGCAATTGTTCTATCACTTGGGTTCAATTTCCACACATGAATCAATCATGTCCAACATTCATATCCCATGATTCAATCATGCACCTCTATATTTATGAAACAAGCATGCAACTCTATATATCTTTATGAAACAATCATGCATCCTCTAATACATAATCATGCATGCTTTGTATTCATATTTTATAAAATAATCATTCATGCTCTATTATGAACAATCATACATCCTCTATATTTATTTTTTATAAAATAATCATGCATGCTCTATATTCATATTTTATAAACAATCATGCATGCTATATATTCATATCTTATGAAAAATCATACATCATTTATATTCATATTTTATAAAATAAGCATATCTTATGAACAATCATGCATCCTCTATATGGCTGTAATGAAAACATTCAAAAGCATAGATCTAAATAGTGTATAATAAAAAAATTGGGTACTTATATTTTTATCGTTTTGCATGCTCCCTTTTGATCTCTGCTTCTTTGCGTAGATTACTGTAGTCCTTCGGTATTGATCTCTTTGCAAATTTGAGTGCATGCAGGGGGTAGCGAATCTCTGCATGGAGAAACTGGATCCCATGCAACCTGAAGCGAATGTTCTTCTTTCAAAGAAAAATTTCGTCCAACGATCATCATCTTCTTTAGATGAGAACTCAAGTCTATGAGGCTCTCATTATACACAAGATCCATTGAATAATGATAATATCCAACTTACAGCTCTTGGGGTTGTTCCATCAATTGGTTCACTTTGGAAAAACAACCATAACACAAATTCTGAGAATTTCATCTTCAAATACCTGACCGTATCTCTCAAAAAGTTGCGAATTTTTGAAATATTCTTGTGAGTAAGCTAAATCGGCTCACTTCGAAAGTGGGTTTTCAATCATTTTATCTGATTCCTCACGGATTGGCCAGAACATCTCCAGGAAATTTGTCTCCTAAAAAGTGACAGAAATGGTGCATATTGACTTGCTCTTTAATTCTCCCTGCATAAAGAGTCATCACTCAATGAAGGCAAGTAAACATCTAGATCATTCTCCTCGAGAACGATTCAAACTCTTGCCTTCAATTTGGAAGTATCTTCAAATTGGCCTTCAGGTTGGATGCAGATCGATGCCATGGCTCTACGATCTTTGTTCAATACTTCTCAAGATCATGTAGGATTTAGTTACTTGCACAAACTAAGCTCTTCCATGTCCTTGCTCTGATACCATGTTAGTGATTGAGCAAAATATGAAGAAACTAGAACTTTAAAACTTTAATCTACAATAACAATGCATATCAATCTCACCAATAATCCAAAGACATAAATCAAACCATAGAACAGAGGATATACCTTGGTAAAACCCTCTATTGATTTAGAGGATAAAAAACCGAACAAACGATCTTAGAGTATGATTGATAAGTAGCAGAGAATGATTACAACACAATAGAAAATTGCTTTCGTCGAGAGCACCAAAGAGTGGAGATTGAATGAAACACCGTATCTAACTTTCCAAGTGCATAACACTTTAATAACAAGTCAAATTAGGTTTTACAACAAAAATAGAATGGTTGCATGTATTAGCATCTTGCTAACACTTGGAACATTGATCCATCTCGAATCATGCGCCCCCCATTGATCTAGTTCCAAGTTGGCACTCCATAATTATCTCCCACAAGAAGATATGTGCCTTCCATTAATTAACTAACTCTAATTGAGTTTTAACTAAGTGTACTGATTTGAACTGAATGGAATCTACATGCAACTAAATGGAACTGAGTGTAACTGCATTCAACTAAGTGTAACTGAACATAACTGAGTGTAACTGAACAGTACTGAATGTAACTAAACAAAAATGAATGTAACTGAACAGTAATTGAATGTAATTGGATAGAACTGAATGTAACTAAACAATAACTAAATGTAATTGAACAGAACTGAATGTAATTGAACAAAACTTAATGTAACTAAACAGAACTCAATGCTTCTCCATCAGTGTTTATTCCCAACAATCACTTGCATAAATTAAGGAGTTGATTCCTTAATTAACTAAACTTGTTTACCATGACTAATACTCAACTGATATATAATCAATTCGAGTTTACTTGGTGGCAACATATGCAATTCGAATTCTCTCTCCATCTCCATGCTTATATTAAATATCTCTGCATGGTCCATATGTGTTTTCATTAAATAATCATCTTTATCATATCATACTCATAAGATCGTTTCCAAACCTATGATCATATGTATTGCCCCGGGTCATATAGTCACATGCTAAAGTAAATCACTCTAGGGGTAGCTAATCCCTAAAGGAGACTTGTAGCACATGTTGACCATGACTAGCCATACATCACATAGTATATCTACATTACATAGTAAAGTACACCACCTCACAGCATGAGGATATTTGTAGAACTTGATATTACTCACAAGTCTATTGTCTTGATATTATTCACAAGACTCAGCTTGATATTACTCACGAGCTTTATTGACTTGATATTACTCACAAGCTTTGCAACATCACCACCTCAATCATATGAGGATATTTGTAGGACTTGATATTACTCACAAGTCTATTGTCTTGATATTACTCACAAGACTAGAGAATGACTCTTGATGTTGTAATCTTGACATAAGGAGCAAGAACATATTTAGAGAGTGCAAGACAAAAGAAATGGATTTTGAAAGAGCAAGAGAGTCAGAAATGTAGAAGCATCTAAACAATTCCTTAAAATGTTTGCTACATTAACACCTAATCCTAATGGAAATGACGACTCTCCTGAACCCAACTTTTGGTATCATAAACTCCTAGTGGTTGGCACTCCAACTGCCAGTTCACAACTACCATGTACAATGACTATAGAGCAAGCAATGGGTGGCCCTCCATTGACTCCAACTACTAACAACCCAAGTCCAAGCACCAACAATGGAGGGTTAAGCTCATTTCCCAAGTGGATGGAAAATAAGGGGTATTTTGAATTGGAGGCATTTTTATTCTTTGGGGGCACGATGTAGGCTTGTCTCATTTTCTATATGAGAAAATGTCAATGGGAAATCATGGGTGAATGTATGTTATTGGTTATTAGACTTCTATGTTTGAAATTTGTACAAGTAATGTTTTTATCAATGACATTTTGTCAATATAGTTCAATGGCATATCCTTAGAGATTGGGTTCCACATTTATAAGTGGTAGGATACCACTAAAATACACATTAATAGATCAGAAAGCAACATTAACCAAAAAAGTAAAAGTAGGAAGTCGATGTCTAACTTCCAATTTTTGTACTGGTAAATGGATTATTAAACTAAGAAAAAATAAATGCCATTGAAATATCACCTTGTCAATTCATAGACAAAACTAAAAAATGAAAATGCGCATAGCACAATAAGCATTGTAAAGAACAAGATTGATCTAAAACCATTGTAAAGCACATCTAAAAGATCATAGAGAACAAAGTGTTGAAAATCTAGTTCTTACTAAACATGCAAGGATATTTCAAATCATCAAATGAGATCAAAAAAATTAAAAAGATTAAAAATAAGGCTACCACAATATATCTTTGTCAAATGCAACTAAGCCAAGAATTTGATGGCATTCTTTTTCTTTGTTTCTACTTAATCTTTGAAAACTATTTAATCTTGAATAATGACAATTGTTGTGAAACACAAAGAAGCCAAGTCTCGAGTGTTGAAATCTTAAATATTGAAGCAAAATGAATCCCTGATTGTCGAAGTCAAAAAAGAAAAGGCCAAATCTATTTCCATCCATCACTACATATTTAGAATAATAAGTAAAGATGAAAGTGTGGAATCATATGTTGTAGTATTGTTAAAGCAAATCCATGTTAAACAGTAAAACTTTGCACCTATACATAGAATTTGAGCTACATACTCACGATTTGCATTGGCAAAGAGAGAAATATTAATGGCCAACAAAAGAAGAGTCAACCACTTGAAATTTATATGAATAAATCCCAAAGCTATCTACAAAGGAAGGCATTGAAGTTACTCAAGTTGAAACTATGAAAGTTGAAAACAAAATTAGTTTATCCACCTCACATCCAAATTCTATTTACAAATGATGGTTGTTGATGAAGCATGGTTTCATTTGAGGAGAAATGCGATGAGGTTGAATTCGTAATGCAAGACTATATAAATCTCAATATACCATGAACAATCTACTACTAGAGTATATTTAGTCCATAATGTATAATTGTTAGATGCCTTGCAATTGATAGTCCATGTTTATCACTGTTTGACATAAGATATTGACAAATTTATGTAAAAATATCTATTGAATGATATTTGACTCATAAGAATGAATAAGATGATATGATTACAACGAGCTTCATGATGGTATACTTTAACACATTGTTTGGCCACAAGGTGAAGAGGTACAACTCCTTTTAACTATTCATTAGTATAATCATATAATATAATTATTATCATCATTTAAAATATTATGTTTATAACATTGCCACCTCCTTAAGGATTACTTTGTCCTCATAGCATAGTGAATAGGATTATCTTTAACTAAGCACATTTCCCAGGTGGCATCAAGTTTGTTTGGTTTTAGGGTTTGAATTCGTTCTTGCTTTGATTGTTGGTGAGGTTCCTTTGTATTGTTTGCATCATATCTTGAAGTCTTTTGACATGATTTTTTAACGTGAAACCTTTATGCATCTTGTAATGTATTTCCCTTTCTTCCATTGTTTTATGTTTGTGTTTCTTGCTTGTTTGTTATAAGTTAAAATTCACCTTTCTTGAGAGCAAAACCGTATAATTTGTATCATTGACCTAGCTAGTTAAATTCCATGAACTATGTTTCAAGATTTGTTGTATAAGGGTCCAAATGCATCAACTATTTCATAGCTAGCACCATATATATTTCTTCAAGTTGTTGAGTGTAGGGTCCTATTTGTAGTTCCAATGCTTTGTATTTGCAATAAGACTGTATGACATCTTCCTATTTCTTGGAACTTTTGTCTATTAATAGTGACCATCATGGTGATTTCCTTCGTGGGGTGCACAAAAAATGTTTCTAGATTTTTCAGATACTCCCTAAAAATTCTAGATCCCAACTTGGTCTCAAGTCTCTTTAAGACACATGCATGTACTAAATTCCAATCCTCAATCCCAAATATTGTATCAACATATACAATTACTTATAACATGAAGCACATGATATCTATCTACAACTTCTAACAATATGGAAGTCACACATAAACAATAGGACATAGAAGTTTTTGGTCAAAGACCTTGGAAAAATCCTTACGAGAAAGCCAGTGAAAGAGTATAGAATAGCTTTTATAATCTTAAGCAGTTTACAATAGATAATGGCGTCAATCTAATATAGACTTATCTCTGAGCCATAAAGGCTCTGATGATCAAGTTTGATCTCTGATGTAAAGTTTGGTGATGCAACCCTCTGACTAAATGTGCCCCTCACTCTGAATGAATGTGCCCCTCAGACTAAATGTGCCCCTCACTCCGAATGTATATGTCTCTGAATTGCTATCTAATTAGGGCCTCTCGCCCCTATACCTATAGATCATTGTCTCAGTGATTCCCTCTCTCAAATCAGCTGAACTCTATCTCAGAGCTTTCCCTTTTCAATGAAATGTGCCCCTCTGCTCAAGGAATGCACCCCCTATGACAACTGAATTCTTTGAAGCTGGAATCAATATCTCATAGAAGTGGTCTCTGCCTCTAATGTATCCTCCCTTTGCTATAGATCAGGTGTACTAGATCTGTGCTCAGATTTTCACTTTAACTCCATAATATGTTGTGCTCTATCTACTCAAGAGTGTGTCTTTGTCTCTCATTCAGTCAGTCACCCTTCTCATGCAAGGATTCACTCCTCCTCATGAACTGATTCCCCCCACTCTTGCAAATGAGATCACTACCCGTGAAAGGATCCTCACTTCCACAAATAAAGTGTGCTCAATCTCTCTCTGATCTACACCCTCTCACTGCTCCAAAAATGAGCCCTTCTCTTCTCAAGAATGTGCCCTCTCTATCATGCACTGATTCACCCTCCTCATGCAGTGATTCGCTACAATTTCCCTGTGTCACACAAGTCTGCTGAAGGAATGAATGAATATGCCCCCATCTGCCTCTTCCCTCTCTTATAGGATTTTGATGACTTTTAGGTTTCCAAAACCCTAATTCAATTTTCATGCAGATCGCATGCATAACACTACATGTCTCCACCATTGGATCCATCACGGCTGGTAGAGTGTTTCTCACACACTACATCAATTGCTATACCGTCAATGAACCTTCATGCTAGGCATAAGAACATGAAGGACATACTGAGATATACATATCTCTAACACCCCCCCTTAACAAGGGATGTCCTTCTGACAAGTCCACCTGAATCTAGATGCATCTCACTCTTTGTTGTAGAAGCTCCCTCTATCTCTGGAAGCCATCCCTCTACTAATCCTATACTCTAACCTATAGACTTATGCCTGACTGTAGTGCTCCAAGATATCTCATCGCACTCCTGAGCACTCTCTATTGTGTCATCTCGGCTCCCTCTATGTTGCTAGAAACCCCCAACATAGAAGTCCCTATCGAGCTACAATACCTGTCGAGCTACAAAAAAAACTAACAATGTTTAGTTGTTTAGAAACAACATTGTCTATATAGTTATGAGTACTATTAGGATCTACAAATACCATTACATTTCTATCTTTTATGACTCCTTTAAGATTTAGGGTTTTAGGTTTTGATTTATCCATCACGGTTTCCAGTAAAGTTGTATGATTTCTTTCTTCTGTCATTGGAACATGGATCTTATCAACCTTTCTAAGATGTGGCATAATGTATTTTGCAATCAGTTATATTTGGTCTTTTGAAGTAATTATTTCTATTTGAAGCACATCTTCTTCACTTCTATTTTGTTGGGTGCATGAGATTGAAGCTCAATAATATTTTTGGTGATGTTTCATTTCCAATTGTTAGTATTTCAATTTTAAATATACTAGTGAATTGTTCTACCCTCGTATTTCAATTTTAAATCTACTAGTGACTTGTTCTAACCTCGTATTTCAATTTTCAAATTTGAATACTCTAGTGACTTGTCCTCACATAGATGTCCTCGAATCTATATCCTAATGGATTTGCGGCAAATATCTCCATTCTTTTCTAGCCACCATCTTTGAGAATCTTCAATTAACTTTTCAAGTTTGTCCCATTTTAATTTTACTTTATATACAAGTTATCTATAATTTTTTTTTTAAAAGGGAAAAACAATAAATATTTGATATAAATTTTTCAAAACTATCAAATTGGTATAAAATTGCAAGTTATAAAAATTATTTTTTAGGGGATAAAGACCTAGGAAAAGGATGTATTAAATCACATTTGGATTAATTAGAATGGTGATCGAGTACAATAGGCCTATATGGATGCAATAGGTGTATGTAAATTTGTATCAAAAAGTATAGACAAGGGAAAGGTGGTGGCATATGGAACTAACAAGGGGAAATACAAAATTAATCAAGATGTACAGGGGTATACGATGATACAAATTCACATAGGAATTAATTGATTTGTATACCGGTGCATGCATTCGAAACCATAGATTAGTGGCTGAGTAGGGATTATACAACCACTAAATGCAATGGTTGGGATTGTATGGTGGCAATAGGGGTGACTGTACATATTACTTGTATGGAAATTGTGTGTGAAAAAAGTGACAGTGTTGTGTATGAACTTTCCAATGATTGAAGGAAGATTAAATTGTTGGAATTAACCCTTTAAATTGTCGAGAATTTGGTTTTGATACCAAACATTATAGAAAATACCTATTTATTATTGTTTGACAAGATATTTTTCTAAATTTATATAACAATATATGTTAAATAGCCCACTAGGTTAACTCGAGTGGTTGAGAACTATAAACTGCAAGCAGGAGGTCTCAGGGTCAAACCCCTAGACTCGTTGTGCAAACTATGTAAAGGGCCTCACTTGATGTCCCCGTCTATATAGGTTTCCTATTCACATCAATTGAACGATTTACCTTGGGTACCATCCTCAAAATGAGAGGAAGTACATGGGGGTTTCCCATGATTGTTTTTTGTTGAAAAAAAAGGAAAAGAAGAAAAACACAATATATGTTGAATAATATTTGATTAATAAGAATGAATAAGATGATATGATTACAATGAGCCTTGTGACAGTATATTTATATGTAGTGATTTGTCATGAGGTGAAGGGGTATGTTCCATTTTTCCTTTTATTAGCCTAATTATATTATTATTATTATTATTATTATTATTATTATAACACGCCTTTGACATGTATACAATGATGTGGATGAGAATATACCTCTTCCTATCTGTAGCACTACTAGCCTAATCAGAGTCAACATATTCCTGCATGAAGATCCTCTGATATCTCACACCTCTTATGGCATACCCAATTGTACCCTTCAAGTACCTCCACATGTTCTTTGCCGCAATCATGTGAACACGTCTCAACTCCACCATGTACTGGCTCAAAGTATTCACCATAAAGCCTTGTGCTTATCAGGTACATTAACGAACCGATCATCTTCCTGTAGACTGTGCGTGAGACTATGGGATCAACTATCTTTGAAGTAGGATCACACAACAACTCCAAGTTCAATGCCATTGGTGTAGCTATAACATTTCAATCCAACATCTTGAACCTCTTGAGGATCTCTACCGCACATTTTCCTTGGCTAAGTAAAATCTCCTCTGGATTCTACCACACCTCTAATCCCAGGAATCATGTCAATATTCTCAAACTTTGAGATCCACTTTAGTCACTCCCTCTGAAGTGAAGCACCATCCTCCCTCTGTATCTAGTACTCTCTGCATCGGGACATTTTGCACTGGAGTGACAAGTTTCCTCCTCTATTGTTGATCTTATATGTATCCATCTACTTCATCTCTCAAGTTCACTAGATACCAAGATCCTCCATCTCGAACTTCGTTGCAAGTTCCTCTTGCGCCCATCTATGAGAATCTCATCCTCTGTAGGCTTCCATCTTCAACCTTGTAGCAAAGGTTGAGATCTCCTTCACTCTAGGTGATCCTCAAGCTCCTCATGTAATTGTATGTGCTATCCCATGGGTGCCTTTTGAGCCTATACAAATCCTTCTGCATGTGGTTCTCTATAGATCCTGAGTCCTGGAGGTTACTCAATATGCACTTCTACTTCACTTAATAAGTATGTTTGCTCAATGGAGCAAATGTCTCACCATAATCAACTCCCTCTTTCTGGTACAAACTATGAGACTTGCTTTGTATTTCTTGATGCTTCCATCTACTGCATGTTTGATCTAGTAGATCCACTTTGAAGACACTACAAACTTCCCTTTAGGTCTTGGAACTTCATCCCAAACATCATTCTTCATGTTCGATTTATCCTCTTCAATCATAGCATCCTTTCACTCTTTCTTTCCAGTTGCTTCTTTGTAGTTGGAATACTCTGCATCAATGATGTCATAGAATAGTGCCACATAATTGGAGTGTATTCGAGTCCTCTTGCTTTCTCTGGAAGTCTCATCTAGAGCACCATACTTCTCTACATCTTGGATGATCTTTCATTCCCAAGCTTGTCTTCTCTTGTGGGTATTCTCCTCTCAGGGTGGATCTACAGGTTTCTGTGGCTCGGTCACACCATGGTCATCATATTCTTTTGAAGTCCCCTTCTGCTATAATTGTTCCTCTGACTCTGGGAGCTTCAGGTTCTTCTTCATGTTCTTTATCTGAGTAAATCTGCTTTGAGTGTTATGGTTGGACAACTGTCACTTGTTCTTCAGAACAAATCTCATCATTCTTCTCTTGTAGGTGATTGCACACGATATTTTCTACAAGTCAAATTTAGTTGCATGATTAGAAACATTTCATAACTTTGAAAACATATTAATCATATGACAAATTATAATGCATAAGGACATAAGACACACAGTCATGCAACTATCTACAACATTCAACCATATCCTATATACATACAGTAACTTTCTAGATGGCTTCCATCTCTATCGGAACATTAAAAGGGCATGCACTACTCTCAACATGTCAACAAAGAGGTTTCATTCTAGATAAGTAGCAAATGGAATGTTGTACAATACCATAGGACACTTACCCCTCAATTTCATATTAGTAATATATTGCTCATGAATGTTATTAGGATTATAATCCTCCCTTGTCCAATTTGGTCATTTATGTCTAAATCGGGAGTCATTTTAGTCTATTTTTAGTCATTAACACCATTGGGTCCACTTGGCCTAATTAGGGCACATGTACCAGTTACTAAAGTGTGGGGAACACTAAACGAGGCCAACTTCCATTGATTGCACTTGCATGCATCAGTTTAGGAGCCGCCTGGATCAATCCCTACAAATTAGGAGCCACTGGCAGTTCCAATACCAACCTACATTAGTTGAGTTCAGTTGGTGACTAGTCAAGCTCAGTTATGAGTCAGTTACATTCAGTTCTACTCAGTTAGCGCTAGGATTGCATGGTTGCATGCAGGTGAGGCGCATTTACTCACCTTCCTCAGTCAGTTAGACTACTTAACACTGAATTAGACACTTGAGTTTGGATTTTGAACTCCAATGAACTCCAATAATGATTTAGACAAGGTCAGATAACCATTCAGTCAAGTAGAGTCCAACCAATTAGAATCTCCTCACATGGATTCGAATTGCATGAAGCTATTTAGCCATTGTACTCCATTGTAATTATTATCTAATTACTTTTGATTAATGAAAGCATTCACAGTTGCAAGCCATTTTTGCACTATTTCATTCTTCAATTGCTAAGTAAATTGTATGATCTATCTTGTGTGTTGTGTGTTGGTCCACAGATCTATGTGCTCAATTTAATAAATGAAAACACTCTAACATGCATAATACATTTCCTAAATCTAGGAACATATATGTACACAACTAAACAATATCATTTAAGCAACTAGATATACATGAAATGACAATTTAAATACTTATCTTTGTTTGTATGGTAGAATCCCTCTTGATCTTTCTCTCCTTATAGGAATTATTGGAGTCTCTGACAGTGCGATCTTATTTCATCGTCTGATTTTGAGGACATGTGCCTATTTTTCTCATGATAAAAAATTATGAGCAAGTCTTCTATAGCATAGATCATTTGGAACTGTGTACTAGTGTTGAATTTGTTTGTCCCTTCGTCTTCATTCCCAATCGCATCCTTTCTTATGCAATGTTGAAATGGATAAGACCGTTTTCCATAGAGCATCATCTTCATCTTCATGTGTTTTGAGTATGGTGTCTCTTCTTCTTTCCTTTCTTCTTGGGACAATATTTCGCAAAGTGTCCTTTCTCATCACAAGTGAAACATATAAGCTGTGAGACGTCCTTCTTCTGAAATCTTTTATTCTTGTAAGAATGTTCTTCCTTCTTGTTCTTTCTCTTCTTGGAATGAGTTGTTAGGGATTGATTATCATCTTCATCCATATTATGCTTATTTGACATTGTCTCCAATAAATTCTAGTTGTTCCTTGATTTGGGAGACCCTTGTGACGCGAGATTGAATGCTTTATGAACTTTGCATTTTCACGCCCTTGAATTGGGTCCTTGATGGAGTCAACAATAATCCTCTTGGATTTGACCAAGTTCTTATTTATGATTAGCTTTGTCTTCATCTCCCTCTGGATCAAGGAGAGTGCTTCAACTGGATGCTTGCTTCAATTCCTTTTTGGAAAATTGCTTCTCGTGGACATAGGGTTTTATAGAGAAACCCTAATTTTTCAACCTTGGTGATTTGCATATCTAATTAGATAGAAAGATGCACCTCCTCAAGGCGAGTTGATAAATGTACTCATTTTCCTAAATCTATGGACAAAGCTACAAAATATTTGATGCCCTAGTTTTCTCGGTAGTAGTGTTAGGTCAAAAATTGAAAATTCACAGAATTGTAAATTGTCTCCATAGAAATATGTGCCCTCCTAGGGCATGTTAGATGGTCCTCCTTTTTCAACTGATTTGTGGAGGGAAGTGCCCGGAACAGGAAGATCTAGTTTCTTCAATTTCTTCTATTGAATTGTTCGGTCTTAATTATGATGTATCTCATAATTTTATGCTCCAAAAGGTTTGAAAATTTTTCCTGAGGTAGATTGATATTTTTTATGTCCAACCCAATGTTATCGGAACCAGACCAGTCATCGAACCGGCGAGGCCCAAAATGTGAACCGGACGAGAACCGGTAAAAAACTGGGTAAAAATTGGCTGACTAAAAAATACATAAAATATTCATATTTTGTAAAAAAACATATATATTCAAGTGCATACATATGAATGCAAATCATTAATACACAAATATGAAAAATTTCTCATATATATAGAAAATATGGGTGCAAATATCCAACATAGCACCTAGTGCAATACATCTGTGAGGTTCTGAACCAAAGTACATCAACAAAGAGACTCTAAATGGCCCCTACAATCCAAAAATAAACCATAGTACTGATGATATGGCACTACCCTACTAGCCACTACTACTAGAGTCTAGTCTCTAGTAATCTACTACTCCTCATCATCGTCCTCCTCATCGTCATCCTCATCCTCTTCCTCTTCATCCTCTTCAGGAGTGGGATTCTGAGCCCCACTTGATTCCCCTGGCCCTGAAGATGGAACCTCTGGAGGTGGATCCAAATCCAACCAAGAAAGGCCTTCATTATCAAATACTGGTGCTTGAGTCTCCACAACCCACTCTAATGATGGATCAAAGTCATCGAAGTTTATGTTTCCTGATGCTGGTGTCTTGTTCAACAACTGGTTACACCTCAACCTAAGATTGTACTGGACATAGACCATATCATTCAACAGTTTGTGTTCCAAATGGTTTCGTTTCTTGGTGTGTATACGCTCAAATACACTCCAATTGCGTTCACATCTAGAAGCACTGCATGGCTGGCTCAATATTCGAGCTGCAAAAATTTTCAAATCAATGCAGCTCCCACCAAACTTCCCCCACCAATAGGCGACAATAAGAGTTGAATGCAAACAAGTTTCAGCAAATGGCTTTGGAAATTTAACTCATTCTTTACAATGGATAATATAATTTGAAAAATTTGAAAATTCTTACCCAGTGGATCCTTGGATCTGCCTTGTATGGCCATGCTCATGCCAAAGCTACCCATACTTTCATTGAATTGTGGTAGCTTACTATGTATCTCATCTTGTATCCTGGGATCAGGAACCATGCGCTCAATGCATCTATACAGTCCTCCTTTTACCTCCCCATCATCATTGGCTTCAAATTCTTTTGTATAGTGGTACCTTCAAAAGTTCATTCAAAGTTCAAAAGACAAAAAATATTCATCAATGAATTTGAAATTGTAACTTATAACTTTGAAAGTTTGAAATTAAAAGAAAAATTATAACTTTGAATAGGAATTTTGAGATTTCTTACCTTGGGTTTAAGTAATAGCCAGTTGCATGCAAAGGATGATGGAGTTGTCTGTTCCATCTGTCATCAATGATATTCCAAATAGGAAAATACTTCTGCCTTTTATCACCATATGCTTTCTTTATTGCTTCTTTGGATTGATCCATGGCCTCATAAATAAAACTCATAGTGGGTTTATCACCATCTACCATCTGCAACACTCTCACAAGAGGCTCACTGAATAAAATTATCTCTTCTGCCTTTTTCCAAAATGTTTTTTCAAACACTTTGTCAGCAATATCTTTCCCTTCAGCCTTTTGACTCCATTGACATTCATTCCACTCATCGCAGGAAAACGTCTTCCGCAAATTGGCTTTTTGATCAATAAGGGATTGCAACGAAAGAAAGTTTGTTGCAAATCGTGTAATGGCTGATCTAACAAGCTCTTTACCCCCAGTGTTCTTCCGCATAAGACTCAAAACCCATGAGTGGTTGTAGATGTACCTGGTTATTGATTTTTCCTACTCCACACACTTCTTCACCCACTCAATTTTGCCAATATCCTCCAGCATGAGGTCCAAACAATGGGTTGCACATGGTGTCCACCAAATGGTCGAGTGTTTTTCCTCTAACATCCTTCCGGCTACAACATAGTTTGAGGCATTGTCAATGATGATCTATACAACATTCTCTGGCCCGACCTGCATAACTACTCCATCCAAAAGATGAAATAATAATTGTGCATCCTTCACCTGATCAGAGGCATCCACTGATTTAAGAAACATGGTTCCTTTTGGGAAAGCAATCAGGAAATTGATAATAGTGCGAGATTTTCCATCAGACATTATTGTGCACCCTGTTTTACTCCAAGACTGCTTGAACTCCTTCAAATATTCATCTATTCTTTCAACTTCATTTCGTAAAAGGGGTCCTCTGATATCATGAAAACTAGGGCCTTTGAAGCCTGGACCACATGAAGCTATAGCATCTATCATAGGTTGATAATAAGAAGAATTAGTTGCATTGAAGGATATGTCTGCATCATACCACCATCTAGCTATGCATTCCCAAGCAGCCTCCTTCTCCATCTTCTTCCATTTAGCATTAATGGTGGGCTGAGCACCAGGAGTAGTGCGAGGCACAAAGAAAGAGTCAAGACTTCTACTGCTGGTGGGGGTAGTACTCGGGGTACTACGTGGCCTCTTCAGATTCAAATTGGATGCTCTACATCGACCTCTCCTCCTAACAAGAAAACTAGAGGATTCTTCAAAACTAGTCAAATGACCTTGAGGGGTTTCATAATCACCACCCTCATGATCATAGTCAATCTCATCCTCAAATGGCATTGAATTTCTCCCTATGTCTTCTTGAATCTTCTTTGTCTTGGCTTTTTCTTCTTAGTAGGATTCAATACTACTTAGCATCTCTGCTCGAAGATCATTAGAGACTTTCGTACAAGGTTCAACATTGCCTCTAGCACCAACTAAGTGTTGTTTTAACCTATGGATACCTCCCCTAGCTATTTTCTTCCCACAATAATTGCATATTTTTTCCCACCATCATCCAGTTGGCAATGAACCGATGCCGCATCCTTCCCCTCTTTTGGAGCCATGGAAAACAAAAGCTGGAAATAAAACCCTATAATTTATTAATAACTTGTTAACTAAGAAAAAAAAATTTAAGAGAGAAGTCTTGAGACTTCACATACCTTTGAGAGAGAAGAAGAAATGAAGGAAAACTTGAATGGAATTGCCGCTACCAAGAGAAAAAGAGGATGCTAATCCATGATAACAGTCCATAAATTCTGCACAAAAGCCTTCAATAACCTCCAAAACAGTCCACGTAATAGCTCCAAATTTGCTACAAAAAATGATGCTTCTAATCTTCTCCAAATCTTCACTGCAAAACACACCTGAATATGCCCAACAAGTTCTTGGAAACCATTGGTAATACTCAGCTGCAAAAGACTACACAACTGCCCAACAAACTGTGCTCTCAAGATTGCCAAACTGATAGCAATGAGTAGTGTGAGTAATGTAGGGGGTGGGGGGGTCTTTAAATAGTGTTAGGATAGGCTTATGGTTAGGTTAGGAGCATTAGTTAGGTTGTAGTTTTTTTTTTTTTTTAAATTGAAATCTGTGAGTCCCTGCATGCGGCCATACGACAGAGTATGGACAGGCCCGGTTCCATACGGAATCGGCCAAAACCGTTTGGTTCGGCAGTTTTGACCGGTTCCATACGGAACCAGCCGGTTTGGTGCCCAGTTTGGTCAAAGATCCAGTTTTTTCAAATTTTTTTAGTGACCGGACCAGTCAACCCTGTGAACTGGTCAGACCGACCGGTTTTGCCGGTTCCGGTCCGGTTCCGATAACATTGGTCCAACCCCACAGGTTAGATCAATATTGGATTCACCAAGTGTTAATTATGCTAAGTTTCCCAAGGTCACATATTCATGGACTGGTTCAGTATAACAAACTTTTATGGACTTCCACATGTCACTGTTTCAACTTCATGTTCTTAAAATCGTACCAAAGAAACTAAAGTTTGTGTCCTTTTTGGAACATCTTACAAAATTTGATTTGGATCTTCCTATCCCGAGATAAGGCATTTCTCCCTAGGTCACATGTTTAAAACTAAATTCTAGAAGAGGTTGGAACCTTGATTTGCATGGATCATATATCCTAAAGTACATCGAATGTGAGGCTGAAACTTGCAAACAAGGCACATAAACATTTCATCTTTGGCATGTCCAAGTTTCATCTCCTAGAACATCACCAAAATCATGTTGTAGAGAAATTCCCCATATGACTATTTTTTCCTTCTAGGGTTTCAAGCATGAAGCCCTAATCTCTAACAGTTGCAATAGTAGCACGGTTACATCTGTACAATGGATTATTTCAGGATGGATCTGATACCATGTTAGAATTTTAATGGTTATACTACATATTGAAACATTTAGCATCATAACATCATAACCATATGCAATAGGATCACTGAAAGAAAGACAAGCAAAAAAAAACATAAAAAGAACACAGAGATTTATCTTGGGAAAACACAAGGGAGAAAACCCAACAACTTCTTTAGTATATATTATGTCACCAAGACCAATGCCAAATCAAGATAAACCCCAAAGACAACAACAACTTCTTCACTCCTCCAGCGAGCCTCTTCTTCTCTCTCATGCGCACTTGCTTGAGTGTGAGGTGTGTCCAAATGAGGGGAGTGCCCTCTCTATTTATATTCATCAAGTGAGTGACCAAATAACCTAATTGGGCCAACATGTTGCTCCAAATAAGGTTGGCTCACCTAGCAAAACTCAAAATAACATTTATATAGTATTCTTTTGGGTACTATTGACTCAACTTAGTATGGAATGGTTACATTGATTCTTTCAAGTACATTTACATACCAACTACATCAATAACATCTTCCGAAGAAGGTTAAACAATAATACAATAAAAGTACAATAAGAATATCTTTTGAAGTTACATTCTTCAACACTTTCAGCTCTAACCATTGGCCAATTTGTTCTCCTTGCTTGTGCACCTTCTTCAAGTAGGTCCGATCTGTGCTTCCTTCTCTACCCATAGCTTCTGTCACCACTCTCTCTCCTTATGATCTCCTTTCTATTACTTAGCCACAAGTTTTTTATAATTTCCTCTCTTCTCAAGGACTTGAATGCTCTTTCCAATGCTTGTGCTTCCTCAATGGTATTATCCTAGCCTCTTATACTTACATATGGAAACCCCATACCAAGTTACCCTCATGCATAGGGGTTTTCACTTCCATAGTTATTGGGTTTAAAGGAATAAAATCCTCCTCTACTAGGAACATGTTTATCAACATCGCCACCTCTTCCACCAATCTCTTAGCATTTTGTTCTTGAATTGCTATGTAGATTTAGAAAAAGATTCGTTTAGTTCAACTACAAACTCAATAATGTAACCTGCTATAGTTTCCTCCACCCAAAAGTAAACTTCTTTGGTGATCTTGTGGTCGATTCTCTATTGTGCAATCAAGTTTTGTATGCTCCACTGGATTTTTCTCCTCTATTTCTAGGAATTCATGGACACTCCCCTAATTTCATCAGCCACTCAAATAGCACCATGATAAGTTCTACTTAAAATATTCCATAACTATCATGGTAATCATGTTTCCAATGTGATCGATCACCTTTCATATGTTGTTCTTTGAATCCACCAATCTTCTATATAAATCTAAGTTAAGTCACCAGTCATATTCCTAAAGCCTCATTGATGTAGTTGAAGGGTCCTTGAAACAAAAGCATTTTTTGGCTCGATATCATATGAAAGTCCATATAGTTTTCCAACATAGTGGTCCTTTGTAATATAAGTGTTGGAATATTCAATCCATCAGGAAAGGAAGGTCTCACTTGAAGCATGGTTCCAAGATGAGAGGAACTATGGAGCTTGATAAATGGGACTATCACAACAAGTCATATCGCAAGTTAACTCGTAGTTTCCCACTAATCAACCATAATGTTGCAACCACCCCATAACCTAACAACAAACATAACATTATAAAGCATTCCTCTTAACCATTAATCACATAAATTAGATAGAAGAAGGCACATTACTGAACAACATAGTAAATAAAATATGCAACATCATCACCATAAATAAACAAGACAATAAAAAATTTTAAAGGGGCTTTTATTTCATTCTTGCATATGATAATCCAGTAAATGGATGGAAAATACAAGTAATTCCACTACTCAAACAGTTGCTATCATTATCCTACTTGGACCTAAGCCTTTATGTTATATATGTCACAAAGTGATGAGGAGGTACATGTAAATCTTGTCCAATGCAATTGTATTTACATTCAACTCGGCTTGATTAGCTCCCAGTTTTCTTCTTCCTCTATGTCCAAGTGGTGCTCTCCTTCCACCACATATTCCTTGGTTGTCTATGACACTACATATTGTTCTTCCTTGCGCCCAATAGTATAGCTAATACGTGGCATCACTTCCTCTATTCTCTAGTGTTTTTTCTTACACCAATATTTTCTTCATGTTATCATGATTGAAACTCAAAACTTTTAAAATACAAAATGAGAGGACCAAAAATTCTACTAGACCTTTCCAACTAATGTTGGTCCACCTATATGCACATCTTCAAGTACTTAATCCACAGTTTTTGTAAAATCTATTGGGTCCCCTTCTTCCTCTAATCCCCCATATTTCCTGGATGTATCTTCCAATCCTCTATTTTTATATGAGATTACTACCATCCTACATGTGAAATATAGTGATGCTTCTCCATGTGGTGATGCTCAATTCAATAATGATAGTTTCCCCTTGGATGCATAGCTATTGGAAGAATGGTGATTGTCCTACTCATGTATTGTTCACATATCCACCTAAGTGGGTTATTGCTACTCTCATTGATGTCAGTGTTGTTCTTTCAGGTCCTTCCACATAGCATTCATAGTCTTCCCCACTATGGCCACTTATTTCAATTGGCCCCTTTGTTCCTAACAAATAGTAGTTTTCTTCACTAAACTATTCATAGCATGATTAAGTCCAATGAAGATCATGAATATTTTCTTCATGAGCAATATGGATTTTGATGACCCCCAACCCAACATTACAAGGGGTATTGTGATGATCTCTTGTGCTACATATTATGATGATTTGTGGATGTAATAACTTCTCTATGGCCCCTAGTTCATCTTAAGGGGACTATTAAGATTATTTTTAATCAACACCTAATGCCACATGTCAACCCTCTATTTGATGTATTGATGGATTTATCGAGCCTACATATAGGTAATTGACCCACTTTAGTGTATTTTTCTATATCTTTCTATGTCAGTCTAGTCACCCTCCTGGGACTAATGTTCTAAACCCTAAATAAATTATATAGATAAACCACACTCCCCATTTGCAATTCATTCACTCAAGTTATTACTTGATAAAGGCCTAAGGGAAATCTTTCTATAGTGTGATTCTCTTGTTCATGTGCTTTGATATTGCAACACTCTCTCTTGTGTCCATCATTTAAGCATTGTTTCATTTATGTTGTATTTTTCTCTTATATTGGGGTCTATTAGATATTTCACCATATATGGACTATATTATGATATCAACGTTATGAGAATAATGGTACTGGTAGGATACAATAAATAATTGGGAAAAAATTATAGGATAGAAAAAAACTCAATAGAGGAAGTCTCAATGCAAAGGGAATTGATTGAAGGGTTAAGAAGTAATAGTAAACAATATTGTCTCCAAAAATAAATCATAAACTAGACACTAAAAAGAAGACAGTTTAAATGCGCCCAAAAAAACTAATGGAGAGAATGTAAAACATGTCTAGGATCAATCCCTAATCTATTGATAAAAAAATGATAAGGTGATATCAGAAATTGGGAAACAAGTAAGCAACCAAGAAATTGCAATGAAAGGGAACCCGATAAGAAACACAACACAAGACTTGATTTGTAGATTTAGAAAAGCATCAAATCATATTGGTTCTTTTCAACTTAAGAAACTAATGCCACCCGTAACCATCCCTTAGGGGTTTGAAGGGTCAACTTGGGTATCTCAAGAAGAAGAGTCAAATCAAGCATAAAAAATACCCATAAAACAACATCTCAAATGCTCAGAAAAGTAGACACCAAAAAAACCATGATTATGAAAAAATAACAAAGTCTTAAAAACATCATCAATAAATTTATGGTGATAACTAAAAACCCTAAAACTAAATTTATAACGACTAAAAACGTTGCATGTGTTCCATTTGAGGAAGTCCCTCACCATATTGATCACACAAGTACACGAAATCATTTAAGAAATTGAGTTCAGAGGATATCAAAATGCAACATACCCAACACATCAAATTTCAACACTTAGATAAGTGGAGATAAAATAAGATAATTTTATTAATGCCTAATAAATGACTACAAATATGAGACTAACAAAGAAAAAGTTAAACAAACATTTAGGGTTTAGAGAATGAGCACACACCATAGGAATGTATGATAAAGACTATGACGTAGATGATGAGAGGGTACAAAGTATCATAAAGGAAAAGAAATATCATCACCAAGGTCTTTGACTATATTATGAATTATATCAACATAGATGCATTCCAATAATCCATGACCTATTGTGTGTTGCAATAGGATCTTATGACCCATAGTGAAGACTCAAATGGGAGTTGCACACAATGGTTACAACACCCATAGTTGTTAGCAAAAATATTAAAACAGGAGCAAACAACAACAATAATGGAACATGATATTTACATGGAAACCATGATATGCACAAGTAAAATAGTAGGGCATCAGCAGCTTCTATCTTTTATTATTACTCGACAAAAAACTTATTATGATTTCTTCTCTTATAATACAATGTCAGTTAGTCCCCTTATATACTATGCATATTAGGGTTATAAAAGGAACCAAAATACACTAGAAGGGTCTTGATCAAATTTTCACCTCAGTGGCTCCATTGCTAGATCCTTAAAGAGTGGGGGTCCCAACACCATAACCTAGGAGGGGGGGCCACTTGCACACCCCACGCATATGAATTGTGCATGTACCTAGACATTAACTCTACAAGAATATTGGAGATTTGGATATTGACTTCATTTACTAACATTCAATGTTAGATTAATCTTGACTTGGTTATAAAGTGATTAAATATAACCTTGATTCGATCAATAATGGGGTTATCATTGGTGGTTTGCAGGCCCATGGTATTATCATGCAATGAACCTATTTAAAGGCTTGAGTAACTCCATTGTAATATTCCTAAAGTGGGTGATGTTGGCTAGAGTGACCAAGACTAATAGATATCTAATTGGTGTCGATTTTTCTGTATATAGTGTTTCCAAGGTAAAAATACTTTGTCCTCTTTTGTGTGTGTTTTTGCGCCTTATATTTATTTTTAAAATCAAGACATAGACAGTAAGGATGGAAAAAAATATGGAATAAAGAGACTACCATAGAACTCAAAAGGTATGGTTCCCTCCTTAAGAGGGTTTATGGGCCCACATAATGACTAGGTTTCTCTTAACCACCTAAGAATATAATAAATTAGCATTGACTAGGTTGGATTTAATCCCAACCCTAGAAACACAATAATACATAATAATAATAATTACAAAACAAGGTTATCCAAGGTCATATGAATGACCTTGTGTACCTTGATTGTAGCTTTGCAGTGAAAACCTCTTGTAATATAGGCTAGGATGTATAAAAGTGATGTTTGATTAACAAATTGCTTCCATGCCTTCTATATTCAATGTCCACCCATCATGCTCTTTTGAGCACCAAACATACCAAAGGAGTACTCTTGTAAGACAATTCATGCAATTCCTAATCTATTGAACATCACAAAATTATTTCGACAAAGAGATAGCTGATAAGACTCTTTTGTAGATTATTTTAGCTAGAAAGATGCTACAATACAACCTAAGGAGTGGTTATACCTAAAATAAGGATTTGTTATGGAGGGAACTAGGTCAAGTGGATCAAGATAATCGAGGAATGTATCCAAAACTGGTTAATGAAGGTGAGTGGAGACTCTCATTCCAAATTTTATGTTGTTGAAATATTGTAACTTCGAAGAATATTCTATATGTATCTTTTGTGGTCCCCGATGGTCCTACCGAGAGAACCACTTGTATTATCTTGTACCTCGATGCTTCTAATCGGAAGAACTAATAAGAGTCATGAGGTTGTCCCCTCTAATTGTAAAGGTGGGTCATTAGCACCCCAGTGTGGTTACTTGAGCCTACATGTGTAACTCGAGCCTACATGATTAACTCAAGCCTACATGTCGGATGAGTTAATTGAAGTGAACAGATGAATATAAATAGAGGTGTAGCTCTCCTCATTTGAACACACACTCTCACTTGTGTAGCGCATTAGTGGAGAAGAGAAGTAGCTGGAGAAGGAGGAGGATCAGGCTTTGATCTCCTTGCTAGTTTTATCTTTTATCTTTTTGGGGACATCTATATTGAGGAAGCTTTTGCTGGGTTTTTCCCTTTAGGGTTTTCCCAGGATAAATCTTTGTGTTCCTTTTGTATGGTTGTTCTTTTCTATCTTTCAGTGATCCTGTTTATATGCTTTTGTTATGAAAATGAAATGATATACTGATGTCTTAGTTAAGCATATGAAAATTTAACATATGTGTATAGTTATTTATTTTGGATTATAGAGTCATTTTTTAAACTTACATGTTGGAATTATATTTGTAAAAATCATGTGTGGTTACACTACACTTAATGCATTTTTAATCATAGCTAAGCCCATCATTTGATCATTTATTATCATTTATTATAATAATAGGGACTGGTTATGGCCAATTTAGTCAAATTGTTACATGTACTAGTTGATTAACCAAACCCTAATAAAGTTGTGTATAAATACACCATAAATCTCATTTCCATTATCATCTTGTGATCTCATTGATCTCTCTCATAAATTGTTTTATGTGTAGAACAACCTATATCTTTGGTAGTCTCTTATGTTTAGCATTTATTCCGTTTATGAGCACTTGTGCATCTATTTTCTGTTAGACTATAACAAGATACTTCCAAAATATCGAATACCTTGATAATTCTCTCACACAAATAGATCATAGATCAACACATTAATGTCTTAACGTGGGTGAAATCCTCGAAGAGGGAAACACTCCACGTCCTAGCCAAATAGATACTAGAGGAAATATTATTATTCCAAGAAAAGAATATTACAAATGGTCTTCTCATAATTGAGCAACTAGCAAATGACCCTCCATGCCCCTTAAATAGAGATAATGGACCAATCGGGTGTTAATCCATGGGTCAATGGTCATTAAGATCGAAGATAAGATGAACCGTCGAATCACTTTTTATAAAGAACATACCATGACCATCAGATTACATATATACAATTGCATACTAATGCATAGTAAAGAAACACACTTTACTTAACAGATATATTATGACAAGTTAATCTTAACTAAATCCTAAGTGTCAAAATACCCTAGCATCGCCCCTTAAGAAAAACTTGGGATAGGATTGAAGGATTTACAAAAGTCACACTACAGGAGAAGGAAGAAGACATTAGAGATTACCCCCCCTTAATGACAAATTCATGAATTTTTAACATATATCGAAGCTTAGAAAACTTTGCTTCTGTAAGAGACTTGGTGAAGATGTGTGTAACTTGTTCATCTGTAGGGAAAAAGAGAACATTGATAACTCGAACATGAACAAGCTTTATGATGAAGTGCATATGTATCTCAATGTGTTCCCTGTGCTAATATTGAACAAGATATTTGGAGAGATTAATGTCACTTTGATTATCACACCAATGAGTGGTCAGATCATGTTGCTTGAATCCAAACTCTTTAAGGATATGTCAAAACCACAAAGATTCCTAACTATATTTAACTGCAGTTGATTGATGCTCCGCTTGTACTGAATAAAGAGTAAGAACTTGTTGTTTCTTACAATCCCAAGTGACAGGTACATAACAAAGATTGAAAACATAACCTGTTGTATACTTTTGATCATTAAGAAAATTGACCTAATATGAATCATGAAACCAACCAACAAATGAGTCCCCCCTGAACTTTAATGAATCCCAAACTGAATTGCACCTAGAATGTATTGAATTATCATTTTGTTTCTTTCCAATGGTTTTCATGGGGTTTTTCATATAGAGGGAAACAAGACCAAATATAAAGGAAATATCAGGATGGGTGTGAATCGAGTATAAGAGACTACCAACAAGTTGACGATACAAGGTGGAATCCACTTTGGGTGAAGTGCAAGTGGCAGAAAGTTTGACTCCATACTAGAAGGGACTTTGGGGATAGTTTAGAATCATTCATGTGACAATGACGAAGAAGGTCACGAGCATACTTAGACTGAGAACAAAATATTTATTCTTTGGTTTGCAAGACTTGGAGGCCAATAAATTAATGCAAATTTCCTAAGTCTTTCATTTCAAAGTTATTCTTAAGGTTGCATTTCACATGGGTTAAAATTTTATGTTCACTACCAGTAAGAATAAGGTCATTGACATAAAGAACAAGGATGATGACATGGTTTCCTACTTTCTTGGTATAGACATTGGTGTCAAAACGACATCTAAAAAAACTAGTGTCAAGGATAAATCTATCCATTTTGGCATGATAAGATCGAGGAGCTTGCTTAAGGCTATATAAGGATTTCTTAAGGCGATGAACAAGGATAGAATCATTTTAAACATATCCAGGAGGTTGTTCCATGTAAATGTCATCCTCCAAATCCCCATGCAAGGAGGCGGACTTGACATCCATTTGATGGAAATCCCATTTAAGTAAGGATGCAAGGGAAATAACAAGGCGGATGGAGTTCATTTTGGTGAAAGGGGAAGAGGTTTCATTGTAGTCAATTCCTTGAACTTGGGAAGATCGTTTGGAAACTAACCTTGCCTTTAGTGTTTCAACACTTTCATCTGATGGCATACTTAGTTCTATAGACCCATTAACATCTGAAAAGTTTTCTTCCTTTTGGAAGAGGTATAAGATCCCATATATCATTCGCCATTAAGGACTGGTATTCTTCATCTATAGTTGCATCTCAATCTCGATTCCCTGAAGCTTCTACAAATGTCTCTAAATCATGATTCTCTTAAACTTAATCCAAAATAGAAGTGGCAGTCTATCACTAAGAATGTGTTTTGAACTGATCTTTGGGATCAATAACAAGATCACCAACCACTTTGCATGTTGAATGATCCCATCAAGGAAGCAAGTGTATGGGTGCAACTAGAAGAAAATGAGCATGCGGAGGTGGATTTTCATCCTCACTAACATCATCAGATAATGGATAAGGAATGATGTCAAGGAAGTTGGGAGTAGAATATGGCACACGTGTCAAATTAGGCTCACAGGCCATAGATGGCACAAACAATGAACTAGTATCGTGGTCACTTTTGGGATGCAATGCTTTCTATTTTTTATCTGGAATATGAGCCAATTCTTCACTGCCAAATACACATAAGTGAAATACATCTGGTTTAATTTTACTCCATGCTTCTTCTGATGTGATACCTTGTAAATATTTAGTGAGGGTGGAATTATCTATGTAATTTGCACAAATTATGGATTCGTCCCAAAATTGAAGATTTCGTCCCTTAGCTTGGAGCATACACTTAACCATTTATTTTAATGTGTGGTTCTTCCATTCAACTACACCATTTTTTTGTGGTGTAGATGGAACAATGTGTTGTTGGATTCCTTATTCAGTGCATAAAGTAGTTAACTTGTTCTTAACATATTCTCCCCCATTATTGGATCATAACATAAGAATTTGATGACCAAATGTTTTTTCAACGAGGTCCTTGTACGAAAAGATCATGTTAAATATTTCACTCTTAAGTTTTAGGAAATAAACCCAAGTGTGTCTAGAGTAATCATTAATGAAATCTAAGAAATATTTGAAACTAGAAAAGGAAGCAGAAGGAAGAGGACCACACTAGTCATTATGCACAAGCTGCAAGGGGGTTGAGGCCTGCCAAGACATATTTTATTTACATATTTGTTGGAATGAGTGATAATTTAAGTGACCAAATCAATCATACCAAAGTTTGCTCAAGTCATCCCTATGTCATCCCTATGAGCAACAAAAAATGAGGGAAAATGTCTTGACCCAAAGTTGTTAAATTAATACAACTTGATAATATAATCAACAATTCCAGTGTCAAGGACATGCTTAGGATATTTGAAATCCTTGATTACAACTTGTTGAGGTGTAAACATCACAACGTTACCTTCACCAGAAAGTGTAATTTGATAGACTAACAACAAATTCTAAGAGATTCTCAGAACACATAGTATATCATTAAACTGACCATCTTCTACTTGAATTGTTTTAGATCCTACAACACTAAGAGATCTATCATCACCAACAAATATTTTTTTGGTGTTACATTCATTCATAGTAGAAAATATGGATTTATCCTTATCCATATGATAAGATGTTCCATAATCAATGAGCCGCTCATTCAAAAAATAAGAAGAAGAAGATGCATTAAAGGAAAAACCAGAAGCACAAAGTGCATGTCCTTGAGATGTAGATTATTGGGACAAGTCAACGTAGATATTGTGCTTCTTCATTGTTGCTTCCGAGGCTTCCATATTTTTGAAACATTTAGATTCATCATGATCATATTTCTCCCAAAAGTTGCAATGACACTCGGTCTTCTTACCTTTTGATTTGTTTCCTTTATTATTTTTGGAAGGATTAGTTGGTTGAGAGGGTTTAGGACCCTTGTTTTTCTTATTATTGCAAGGGTGTTTCTTCTTGGGATGCTCAGACTTATCCTTCTATTGTGCCACTAAGGCTTTACTAGATGTATCATCATTGCATATTACTCCAAGATGTATGAGATTATCTTGATCTCTAATCAAGGAATACCAAAAGGATTCAAGAGAGGGTTTTGTAAAGAACCGCTAGAGATTCTTTCATGGATTAAAAGGTAGATACAAAAATAGAATAGGTAGGTCCAAGTTTGGAAAGAGTAAGAAAATACATTTCTCGTCTTCGCATTTTATTTTGCATTCTTCAACTAAGAGTCTAAGAGTTTTGTAGTTAGATATATAATCTTGAATGCAAGAAAATTCACTTGGATTTAAGGAAATAAAATCATTTTCCACATAGTGACCTTGAATATCATTATGTTTACCAAACATAGCTTCCAAATTTTCCCAAGATTTATTTGGTTCAACAATCCCTGGTAGGTGGAATCATAAATCATTGGAAATTGGCATCCCAATTAATCTACGAGATTCACCACATTTATTGGCCCATTTTTTTCTCATCGGCAGTGAGTTATTTTTCTTTCCCTGAGGTAATTTGGTAAATTCCCCTACTTCGTAGGACATCCTCCAAAAAATATTTGCATGAGGAGTAGTTGGAATTGGCAAGCAAAATATCACAAGGGACATACATATTGTAATATGCAGGCTCAAAAATAGGAAATGATGGTTTGCATGCAAATATCTCAGAAAAATAGGCAGTTTAAAACAAATAACGACACTGAAAATGGACTCTAGATGAGGAATTTATGTTATTTTTAAGAAATCCATAAAAGGGAACCAAGTGGCAATGTGGCAATAAAAGGTTTATCCATGCTAGAGAGAAACAATGCAGTAAAGAATCCCCTCCTTACTAACTTTTCCTATAAGCTCACTTTTACAAATAAGTTGCTTCAAAATAAGTGACCCACTTGTATAAAACAAGTGGGAAGCACTTTTTACAAAAATTAACAAAAAGGAGGGCTTAAAACTAAGACCTCTTACTTTTTAAAATAACTTTTAACTAAGTGAGATAAGAAAAAGATTTAAAAATATTATGGAGGAGAATGGGGTTGTTGTTGTTGTTAGAGCATGCCTACCCAAAAACAAAAAACAAAATTCTGAAACTAAAATGTTCAAATTTGGGGTTAGTCCTTGCTTAGCCTTCCCATAATTGCAATTTTTCTCATTGTTTATGGTTTCTAGAGTTCACACAAAGCACATGGAAAATAGCATATGTAGTAAAGAAAACCCTTTCCACTATGTTTTTTTTATTTCTTAGCTCACACAAAGCACACAATGAAGAACATATGCATTTTGAAAAGGAGGTAGATTAGAAATCAAACAAAAAATGGGCAGAAATTTGAAAGAATATGAGAAGAATTTTAAAAATGTAGTTGTAAATAGTATACCTCCGGATCTGGTAAAATGCTTGTGCCTTGGGAAAACAAAAATATTTTTTGATGAAAAAAAAGGGTTTCCAACTACAAATGACACTCTGCATGCAACATAACACCTCCCTTAACCCAAAAATGCAAAAAATTATCAAAACCAGAAAAGCATTCACGGCCTCGAAAACACTAGTTCAAGATCTAGATCACCCATGGAAGATGAAATTCATCGGATATCTAGTACCATGTTCAACTATCATAGGATAATTCCAAAATATTAAACACCTTGAGCATTCATTCACCAAAAGAGATCATAGATCAACACATTGATGTTTTAATGTGATTTACACCCTTGAAGAGAGAAACACTCCTTGGCCCTAGCCAAATAGCTACTTGAGGCAAAATTATTATCCAAAGAAACAAATATTGCAAATGATCTTATCATAATGGATCAACTATAAAATGACCCTCTATGCTATTTAAATAGAGAGCATGGACCAATAGGGTGCTAAACCACAAATCAATGATCATTAAGATTGAGGACAAGATGAGCCATCAAACCACTTTATATCAATAACATATTGTGACTATCGGAGTGCATATATACAAATGCATACATTATGCCAATCAATGTTCAAAGGAGAAGGAGAAGGCCAATTAGTAGAACCAGTTTGTAAGGATTATAGGTATTGTAGGAGTGAATGAGATAGCATCTAAGGTAACCTCCTTCGTGGTCTCTTCTTTGGCATTTAACTCTATGTCAAGTGTTCAATGGTACGTGGATAGTAGGGCATTAAGAGGTATGACTTACAACATGAAACTCTTGAACTAGTTTCAAGAGTGGACTTTTTTACCCAAAAAACATCATTTCAACCCTCAAACAAGCCTCCAAAAATTATGGACCCTAAATCTGCAAAGTGATACTACCCCTAGAATGCACCTACAAGCTAATTCATCCAATATTTCAACCCCAAAAGCACCAAAATAGATGATTAATTATATATTGATCCATTTCATATCACACCTCCGCATTTTTTTAGGCTTTTGGTACCCAAAATATTTTACTGAATGAGGTGAGAAAAAAAATCACAACTTCTCCTTCGAGTACCATTTAGCCTTGCATGGAAGTTGTCCTTTCTACCCCACCTGCTAGAGTTTGTATTGTCCTCTCCTGGTTATTATGTACTTCTTCTACAAAATTTTGTTTTCTACTAACTCTTTATAAGCTGATATTGTGCTAAATCCTCTACAAAAGGTAATAGCTTCTTAGGTTCTTGGTCCAACATGGAAGGTTCATAGAGTTTCATATTTTCCACATTCACTACTGAGTAATTTGCATATATGGGGGTATACTAAGTCTATAGGCTGTATCTCCTACCTTCTCCAATGCTTCAAAAGGACCATACGGTAATGCCTTGATATTCTTACTAGGACCTTGTAGTCTTTCCTTATTCAAGTTCAACCATACTCTGTCTCCCACCTTGATTTTTTTTCTCAACCATGTGTTTTCTTGTACATTTCTTGTGACTTGTTAAATGTCTCATGTACTTGCAAAAGCATTTTTCCTAATGTTATCAATGATTTTTTTATCTCTGAAAGATTCACATGTGGTGTCTTCCCTCACTCCCCCTTGTTTTTAATAAATAACATCTAAAGGTGAAGGTGGAAAATGCCCAAAACAAGTCTCAAAAAGGGACTTTCCAATGGAAGTGTGGATTGCTCTATTATAAGAGTGTTGGATGTAGATAATATTTTCATCCCAATTATTTAGATGCTTTTGATTGTAACCCCTCAACATGTGCACCAAAGTCTTATTGAATACCTTTTTATGACCATTTGTTTGTGGATGGAATGTTGTAGATCTCTTCAACTTTGTGTTCATCTTATCCCAAAGTATAGTCCAAAATGCAATGAGAAATATGGTATCCTTGTCGAGATGATGCTCTTTGGTATCCCAAAGTGCACCTAGACCTATTCAAAGAACATGTTTGATGCTTTGTGTCCCTTGATGGTATTTTTACAAGGCATAAGAATGCACATCTTGTTGAATCTGTTAACTACCACAAATAAATAATCATGTCCCTTCCTAGTGTTTGGAAGATAACCCACAAAATCCATGGAGATTCTCTCCCATGGTCTTGTAGGAACAAGTAAGGTATGGTAGATATATTTTTTCCTATTATTGGGATTTCCTACACAACAAAATATGCATCATCTAATAAGTCGAGCTACATATTCTTGCATTCTAAGACAATAAACATATCTTTGTAAGTTGGCAAGTGTCTTCCCAACACCAAAATTCCCTGCAAATTTGGAGGTGTGAGCCTCTCTCATGAGTTTCAATATCTTACCTTAAACAACAGAGGGATTGTCCATCTTGTAGAGTATCCCATCATAGAGATGATATTCATCCTTGTTGTCACCATATTTTACATGGAATTGGCCATGTAGTTGCTGAAATATCTCCTTAAAGTCCTCATATTATGTGTATTCCTCCTTATATGCATCATGGGTTAAGGATCCATACAGCATAAGAGTACCCAAATTTGTGATCTTGGATGTAGGTGGCCTTGAGAGCATGTTTTCCAACTTATTTGTACTTCCCTTCTCATATTTGATGATTGGATGGAATTGTTGTAAAAGTCCCATCCACTTGTAGTGTCTTGTTTGTTGTAGCTTACTTTGGGCTTACAAATATTGTAATTGTTCATTTGCAGTGTGAATGATGGTATCCTTTACCATTATATAGTGCTTCCACTTCTTGACAATTTGAACCAAGGAATAGATTTCCTTGTCATATGTCAAAACCATAGAGTTCCATAACAAGCTGTCTATACAATCTTATTTTTGGCAACAAAGAATCTGGTAGTAGTTATTGTTAAGATTCCATATGCTCAGCTAGATATCATTAGTATTCAATTCAATTTCAAAACAATAGTATGGGCAAGATCACTGAAAGAAACACAATCACAAGATAGAGATAAATTTATCCTAGGAAACCCTCTAGGTGAAGAAAACCCAACAAAACTTCCTCTATATAGATGTATCAAAAGTATAAAGACAAAACCCTTGAAACGGGTGCTCCTTCTTGTTGTAGTTATGTTTCTCTCTCTTTCTCTCCTATGCACAATACACAAGTGAGTGTGTGTCTCCAAATGAGGAAAACACCTCTTCTATTTATACTTTATCTTCCACTTGATGTTTTCCCTAACTAGTCCAACCCCAACAAACTTATTGGGCCGACTTTACCTAGGAAGACACAAAACAATATAATATTATATTCTGGAGGGTTCTATTGACCCTACTTACAACATAGGTTTTACCTCATGACTCTATGATGAACAAATACAATAATAACATGCCGACTGAGGAATAAAACATCTCCGATAGATTACAACAAGAAGGAGAATGGTATTCTACTGACAACAAAAACATCAATTGTAGGAGCAAGGAGAGAGAGCATATTTAACAACATCAAGGTGATACATCTATATGTCATTGGAAGTTTTCTTCAACAATCATTAGCAACTAGAATAGTTACTGGAACATATTCAACATCTTCAATACTGGATTTGAGTCTTCATCTTCTACATCACTCGATCATATACAACAACATTTGATCTCTCAATCAACAACATCATCATATTTTGCAACAACACTTTATCTCTCGATCAGCAACAACATCATCTTCTACAGCAACATAACATGCAACACACATGATACAATTACGAGATGATCAACCCCTATAACTTTAGGACATTAGTCCAAGGATGATGCAATCCTATCCACATCATGGAGAGAAGAGTATGCGAAACACTTTAGGACTAATGTGTCGGGATGATACAATCCCACCACAACACGGAGACAAAATTTTGTGGATCACTTTAGGACTAATGTCTAGGGATGATACAATCCCACCACAACATGGAGACAAAAGTCTACATATCACTTTAGGACTAATGTCAGGGATGATACAAGACCACCACAACACATAAACAAAAGTATGTGTATCACTTTAGGACTAATGTCCATGGATGATACAATCCCACCACAACACAGAGACAAAATTCCATGAATCACTTTAGGACTAATGTCCATGGATGATACAATCCCACCACAATACAGAGACAAAAGTATGTGGATCACTTTAGTACTAATGTCCATGGATGATACAATCCCACCACAACACGAGACAAAAGTCTGCAAATCACTTTAGGACTAATTTCCAGGGATGATACAATCCCACCACAACACAGAGACAAAAATTATGCAGATCACTTTAGGACTAATGTCTAGGGATGATACAATCCCACCACAACACTAAGACAAAAGAATGCAGATCACTTTAGGGCTAATGTCCAGGGATGATATAATCCCACCACAACACAGAGACAAAATTATGCAGATCACTTTAGGACTAATGTCCAGGGATGATACAATCCCACCACGACACAGAGACAAAAGTTTGTGGATCACTATAGGACTAATGTATAGGCATGATACAATCCCACCACAACATAGAGACAAACTTGCCTGCATATCACTTTAGGAATAATGTACAGGGATGATACAATCCCATTGCAACATCATCATAACTTATCCCCCTTTTCGAGGAAGGTTTGCAACATCATCATCATTGCTCCCCCTTTCGAGGGAGATCTACAACATCATCATCATCATTGCTCCCACTTTCAAGAAAGGTCCTTTCATACTATACCAAGCTTGTCATAGAAGTATTCAAACTTTATTCGATACAGAGGCTTGGTCAACACATCAAAAACTTTCTCATCATTGCTCACATACTGGAGATTTATAGCTCCCTTATGTACCATATTTTGTATCTAGAAATACCATATTTCTATGTTCTTTGAATTATCATGGAACACTGGGTTCTACGGAATCTTTATACAAATCTAGTTGTCACATAGAATCATTGTGGTTTCCAACTCGAGGTCAAATAGACCTAACATCAACTTTCGAAGCCATATTGCTTCACAACTAGCATAACAAGCTGCTATATATTCTGCTTCAGTTGTGTTGATAGAAATACTAGACTACTTCCTCCTAAACCATGAGATCATGGTGGATCCTAGATAATAACATCCACCCGAGGTGCTCTTCCTATCTGAGACACTTCTAGCCCAATCTGCATCTGTATAACCATACAATTTGTAGTCATGGTCTCCAACATAGTATAGACCAAATTCTATCATACCTTTCAGGTACCTCATCACATGCTTTGCAGCTACCAGGTGAACATGTCTAGATTTAACTAGATATTGACTTAGGGTGTTCACAGCAAAACATATATTTGGCCTAGTATTCATCAGATACATCAATGAACCAATAATCTATATGTACTGAGTCATATCCACTAATTATAATGATTCATCAGCTACCAAATTCAAGCTGGTATCCATGGCTATGGACATGGCTTTACATTCCAACATATCAAATCTTTTTAATATTTCCACATCATACTTTCCCTGGTTGAGAAAGATTCCTTACGGGCCCTGTCATACTTCTAGAACTAGAAAATAGCACATCAATCCAAGGTCTTTCATCTCAAATTATTTAGTGAGATTATTCTTGCACTCTACAATTTTTTTCTTATTTCATGTCAAAAATAAATCATCCACATACAACAATAATATGATAGGTTCATAATCCATAGCCTTAAAGTAAAGGTTAGGGTCAGCTTAAATTTTGGTAAAGCCCAAGCCCATAAAGAATATATCAATCCTTCCATACCAAGCTTTAGGTTCTTGCTTCAATCCATACGGATATTTCTTCAACTTACATATGTGAGTCTGTTTGTCTTCAACTTCAAATCCTTATGGATTCTCTATGTACACTTCCTCCTCAATAACACCATTTAGGAAGGTTGTCTTCACATCCATCTAGTGTAAACTTCACTTCATCATGGTTGCAAGTGCCATTATGGTTCTAATGGAAGTGTACCTTGCTACTGGCACAAATGTCTCTTCATAATCAATTCCCTCTTCCTAAGAGAATCCTCTGGCCACAATCCTTGCTTTGTATTTCTCAATACTTTCTCCAGCTGCATGCTTTATCTTGTAGATCCACTTGGAATATGCCACACTTTTTCCTTCTAGTTTGGTAACTATACCCCAAACATCATTATTCATTATAGATTGGTATTCTTCCGTCATTGCTTCTACCCATTCTTTATTTTGTATATCTTCTTCATAACTAGTAGGTTCACGATCTACAAGATCACACATCAAAGCCACATAACTGGAAAATGGATTTGATTTATTGCTTATTCTTGTGGAGCCTTCTGGATCTCCATACTTCTCTACTTCTTGTATAATATGTCTTACCCAAGTAGGCTTTCTCTTTCGTGATATATTCATAGTAGGAGGTTCTTGAGGTTCTAGCATAACATGGTCCTCTGATTTTTCTTCTTCAGGAGAGAGTGCAACTTCTCTATTTGTGGGAGGTGCATCTTCTTCATATGTTGGCATTTTTTGGATCTCTTGAGAGTTGCTTCTTAATCAAATGTGACATCTCTACTAATATCCATGTGATGGAATCATGGCCCATGTATATTTTAAAGGCTTTAGAGACTTCATAGTATCCAACAAATATTCCCTTTTTTTCCGGAAGGGTCCAACTCAGTTCACTTTTCATTTGGTATGTGAACATATAATGGGCAACCAAATATCTTAAGGTGGCTCACTTCAGTCTTCTTTCCTATGAAAATTTCTTCAAGAGTCTTGAATCCAAGGGTACTATGGGTAATCTAATTTTTACATAAACTATCATTCTTACTGCTTCAGCCCATTTCGCTACTTCCATAATGGTCTTATTATTTCTTTCTACAACACCATTTTGTTGAGTATTGTAGGGAGTGGTTAGTTACCTATTGATTCCAACTTCTTTACAAAATGATTCAAAATATTTTGAAGTATATTCTCCACCATTGTTTGTTCTGAGTGTCTTGATTCTTATTTATAAATTATTCTCTATCAAGGATTTGAATTCCTCGAATTTTCCAAATACTTCATCCTTTATTTAGGAAATATATCCATGTATTTCTTGAATAGTCATCAATAAATGTAACATAATATTCATAACCACTCAAAGATGTGGAGGGCATTGGACCACATACATATGAATTAATTAATTCCAATGTACCTTTATTCTTTGTTTCACTCTTCAGAAATTGATTCTTGATATTCTTTCCTTTTGCACATCCTTTACAAGTTCCTTCATGATCGATCTTGAAATATGGTAAACTTTCCACTACTTTGCTCACATGGGGTAGTGCTTTGTATTTGATGTGAGTAAGCCTCATATGCCATAATTAACTTGGGCTATTGGTCTCATGAACAAGGGTTGTTTCTGAATGTCCCTTGAGTTTATATAAGCCTCCTTCTTCACCAATGACAATTGCATCTTCAATTGATTTTCCTTTGGGACACATAAGTACTTATCCATCTATGAATGCAACCCTATATCATTTCTTATCTAATACTGAGAAAGAAAGTAAAATATTCTTCAAACATGGTACATATAAGACTCCCTTCATCTTCATGGGGGTTCCAGAATCAATCTTGTGGCTTGCTTCACCAACTCCTTTGATAGGATATTTATAGTCATCTCCTAATGATAGCTTCTGAGGAGAGTTCTTCTCTTCAAGTTTTGACATAGTTTTCTTTTGTCATGTCATGTGCTTTGAAGCACCACTATCAATAAGCCACGTATATTCTCCAGGTATCATAGACCCAGAGAGTGCAGAGAATAATACATACTCTTCTGCATATTATTATTTTGCTTGTTTTCTTTGAGGTCCTTCTTCCTCTTCTTCTTCATCTTCAGCTAGGTGTGCATGAAGTATTTTTTTTGTTCCTCTTCTTGTATTCTTCTTTCTTCAATGGGAAATTTTTGGCAATGTGTCCTATCTTGTTACAATTGAAACATTGAAAGTTGGAGTAGTTTTTCCTCTTATTGTTTCCTCTTGTCCATTGGAACTTCTTGGGAGGTTGAGATTCCTTGTGGATTTCCTTCTTGAAGTTAGATTGACTTATTCCTCTTTTGGTATGGGTGTTTAGGGCTTGATCACCTTATTTAAGTAGAGATTCTCTACTGGCTACTCTAGCCTCCTCTTGGATGCAATCTCCCCATACAATGTCAAACTTCATGCTTTCCTTTCTAGCACACATAGTCTAGATGAAAGAATCCCAAGGTCTAGTGAGACCATTGAGGGCAGTCATATCTAGCTCATCTTTATCAAGGGAGTCTCCAATGGCTTCTAGTTTCTCCTTGAACTGGGAGACCCTTGTGACGTAGTCTTGGATGGATTCTCCTTGGCTCATCTTGGTACTCTTCAATTGAGATCTCAAATTCATCTTTCTATTGATGTTCCTTCCTTTGTACATTATGGATAGGGAATCATACATCTCCTTCAGGGTCTCTTTGGATGACACTTGAAGAATCAAGTGATCTTTGATAGAATCAACAATGATCCTCATTGTCTTAATCAGGTCCTTCTTGTGCTTCTCCTTAGCTTCATCCTCTTTAGGTACTGAAAATTCTCCTTTGATGTATTTGTCAAGATAATTCTCTCTAAGAATGAGTCCAATCCTATATTTCAATGCTCAAAATTTATCTATTCCTTCTAGCTTGTCCTCAAGCTTAGTGCATGGGGCCATCTTATCTAGGAGGTCACTAAAAAATGAAATTTATCAAAATGAAAAATTGACCTTACCAAGAGATGCACCTGAATGAGGTGAGTTGACTGGTACACTTGGTTTTTGGAGATGCCAAACCTTCACCTCTCAAAATTCACTTGTAAGATTCTGATCTGTAGTTTTATGGTTTTCTGGTTTTCTAGTTTTCTCTAGTTTTCTGGTCCAGGTCCAAACTAGGGTTTGAATTTTCCAGAGATATACCCACTCAAAAAAATTTGATCCAGGTCTCAATGGATGTGCTCTAGGGAGGCACAACTTTCTATGCAATCAGATCTCCAAAATTCCAACTTTGACAGAAATCCTAATTTCTTGCCAGAGAGAGAGGAGAGAGAGTTTCACCTTGTGAAAGTTGTCCTATTCAGGCTAGATCTGATACCATGTTATATTCCATATGCTTATCCATATATCATTAGTATTCAATCCAATTTCACAACAATAGCATATGCAAGATCACTGAAAGAAACACAATCACAAGATAGACACAAATTTATCCTGGGAAACCCTCTAGGGGAAGAAATCCCAACAAAAATTCCTCTATATAGATGTATCCAAAGTATAAAGACAAAACCCCAAATAGGTGGTCCTTCTCCTTGCACATATGTTTCTCTCTCTCTCCTATGCGCTATACACAAGTGAGTGTGTGTGTGTCCAAATCAGGAGCCTCACCTCTTCTATTTACACTTTATCTTTCACTTGAATTTTTCCCTAACTAGGTCGGCCCCAACAAACTGACTAGGCCGACTTTACCTAGGAAGACACAAAAAAATATAATATTTTATTATGGAGGGTTCTATTGACCCGAATTATAACCGAGGTTTTACCTCATGACTCTATGATGACCAAATACAATAATAACATCCCAACGGAGGAATAAAACATCTCCAATAGATTACAACAATAAATACATTTAGAATATTCTTTGAAGTTACAATATTTCAACATTTATATCTCATGCTCCACTTCCCTCTTAGGTGGCATCCCTTCAGTATCCTAAACGCTTCTTGTAAGCCTATAAAAGGTTCTCCAACTTGTTTTTTTTCTCTTTGGTACATTCCTTGAGGGGTTCCTTTACCTTTACCGATTCACCTTCTTGTTGATTATGTCTTTAGAAAAATCATCACAAATTTTTTTCTTGAACTTATGAAGTTACTTTCTTGGTTGGAACTTACTAGAAAAATATATGATTTTCCCTTGTGTACGTTGATAATGGAAGATTCCCCATCCTTGATTGTGCGGTATTGATTTTTTCTCCTTATGAAGATCACAATCCTATTATACATTTAGGGGATTTCAAACCCTACACCATAAACGTCAAGGGGTACTACATTTACTACCTCCACTTCATCAATATAATATGCACTTATGGAAAATTTAAACTTTCACTATTTTGTGACCCTAAGCTCGGTATGATTATTTACCCATCCTAATGGATAGTAGTTGGGATGATCATGTACTTCCAATACAATCTTACTTACTAGATATTCTGCAATGAGATTTGCATTTGAACCAGAACTGAATAGAGCATCAACCTTGGTATTCTTGATCTAGATCTTGATATGGAAGGATTTTGTCATCCCCTTCTCTTCCTTGTGATGAATGCTACTTAGATTCACCTCCTTTTACACTGAAGTGCAGACAATATTCTCATCCACATCTGAGTTACTCTTTACCTCTTTGCTTGAATCTCTAGCTATAAGTTTCTTCTTCTTTGCACCTTCGGTGCGGTTCTTAGGTTCATCTCTGGATGTAGCTTCCAACACTTACCTTCAATGTGACCATCAATGTTATAGTGGTTATAGTGATTTTTTGGATCCTTGCACTGATGTTCCATGGTTGCAGTCTTCTTATATTTTCCCTTCCACTTATTCTTACCCTCCTTAGAATCATCTTGGTTTTCTTTCTATTTAGAACCACTTGGTTGTCCTTTCTTGAGGCATATATTTTCCAGGAACTATTCTTGCACACAGGCCTCGCCAATTGTCATGGGATTGAAGAGCATCACTTGCTATCATAAATGACTATGTATACGCCCCATATACTTGAGGAGTAAATATGGATTATTGGGTGAGATACCAAACATGATCACTATCTTCCTAAATTTGATGATTTACTCTTGTACACTCTTGCCTTACCTTTACCTGAAGTAATTCCAATGGATCCACTAGTCCTCTACATACCCAATAGGGTAGAACTGGGATTTAATGAGGGTTTTGGAATCCTCCCACTTAGTTATTGGTGGATCTCCCTCCAGCTTAAGCGCCTCTATATGGATTTCCCACCAGGTTAACTCATGGCCCTCTAATTTCAGTCGAGAAAATGAAATCTTTTCTCCTCATCTATGTTGTGGATACTAAAATAGACCTCTAAATGCTACAACCAATTATTCAACTTTAAAGCATCGATCTTACCGTATTATGTCTTGATATCCTTTTGCTTCATCTTAAACAAAGAGTGGGAAGAAATATTGGTACTAGAACCTCACTGCTCTTTCTTAAGCTATTTCCCCAGCTCCTTTTCTAGGTCATCTTTATCTTACAATTTCCCCTTTGATTCAATCTCTAAGTTAGAGCCTCCAAAATCACCAAAAGGACCAAACTTGCTCTCTAGATCCACCATAAGGATTGCCATATTGCATGAGATATCAAATACTTGTATTTCCACTCCTTCACCAAGCACATCCTCCATGGCTAGCGTTTGAAGAATTTTTCTATATTATGCCACTAGATCCTGTGATTTCCCACAAAAACCCAAAGAAAACTACTTAGATACCAATATTATATGTAAATTGTCATGGAAATTGCACTGGAATAGTTTTCCACCACATATCTTACAACTTAGTTCTATTTATTAGCTAATTTCGACTACATGCTAAATAAATGCCACCACAAATTGTTCAAAATGATGTGAATGTAAGAAGTGGCGTTGTCATTGCTGTGGATAAGATATATGTTAATACATGCTAGAAAAAACAATACATGGACGGTGCTCTTAAGGGAATCAAGAATAAGGGTTATTCCACCAAGGCCACTGCGAAAAATGGGGCATTCCATCCAATAATTTTATAAATTTGATTCAAGGGATCACTACCAAAACAAGAAACATGCTTCCAACAATATTGAATAGGGATGAAGATGATGGAATTATGTGTTCAAATACATAGTTAATATATTCCATGGTCTTGAAATACTTCAATTGAAGTCACACATGGGCCACATCTACCAAACCCAAACTCATTCATTCATGAATTTACTTTCAGGAGATTCACCACATGTTGGATTTAAGAAGATACACTTATATTTGACAACGAGGACCATTAAGACATTGGAGGAAGACCAAGCAGTCAACCTCGTACCTTCCATTGCTTCAATGATTTATTATAACTTGTCTAAGGTGTATGAATCCAAAACCTATGAATAGCCTAGAGTTTGGAATATAATTAAACATTCTTGTAGGCAGGTAGATCATGCAATGTGAGGGTATTGATAAAGAGGGGAAATAGAGGTGTGCCCCATACAACTCAAAAGAGAAAAGTGTGGATAATTATACTTTGTTGTGTGAATGTTGTTATAAATATCATTCCACTTTTTTTTTAAAGACAACTTTAAAACTATCTTATTGGATTTGAGTTGGGAACATGTATGCACTCTCAATAACATTCTTGGATAACCAAATAGTTGTTCCTCGATAGTTTAACACCTTGTTTTTCACCCCATGATGTAATTATGTATATAAGTATGTAGAGGCTATAAGCCATACACAAAAGTTCTAAGATGATTGAATGTATTGTAAATATATATCCTCATATTTAATATAAAATCCTTGATGGTTGTGGATGATTTTTTTTATCAAATGAAACATGCAAAGGTATTTTTTGAAGATTGACTTAAGGTATGGTTACCATCAAGTAAGAATCAAGGAAGAATACATTCACAAGGAAACCTTTAAAACAAGGTATGGGCACTATGAGTTTGTGGTGGTGCCATTTGGTCTCACTAATGCACTAGCTACATTCATGTGTCTAATGAATAACGTTTTTAGCAAGTATTTGGACAAATTTGTGCTTGTTTTTCTATATGACATTCTTTTCTACTCTAAGAATAAAGAGGATCATGAAGAACAGTTGAGAATGGCTTTGTGATTCCTATGGAAGCATAAGTTGTAATATTTATGCAAAGCTAATAAAATATGATTTCTATAAAAATAAAATTCATTATTTGGGTTTACATTATTTCAAAGGAACGAATATCAGTGGATCCAGAAAAGATTGAAACCATTATGAATTGGCCAATTCCAAGGAATGTGACAAATGTGAGATCTTTTATGAGTCTTGCTAGTTATCATAAGAGGTTTATTGAAGGATTCTCCAAGGTTGCACACCCAATCACTTCTTTGCAAAAGAAGAAAATAAAATTTGAATGGACACATAAATGTGAAGAAAGATTCCAATAGTTGAAGATACTTCTCACAAGTGCTCCAATTCTAAAAAATTGCAAACCCAAAAAAAGACTGTGTGGTGTGTACAAATGCATGAAAATAGGAACTTGGAGGAGTTCTTATGCAAGAAAATCATGTGGTTTGTTACGAGTCTAGAAAATTGAAGGAGCATGAGAAGAATTATGCTACCCATGAGTTGGAACTTACAACAATAGTGCACACTTTAAAGATGTGGAGGCACTATTTAATGGGAAAAATTGAGCTAAGGACATACCATTGCGGTCTAAAACATTTGTTTGAACAACCAACACTAAATTCCAGGAAAGGTAGATGTCTAGAATTTTTATGTCAATTAGATTTTGAAATCAAACACATAAAAGGGGAGGAAACTAAAGTGGATGATGTACTCAATAAAAAGATCCATGTGGCAGCCATTAGTACTTGCCAATAAGATTTGAAACAACAAATTGCTAATTATCTTGTTGAAGATGAACTATGTGTGCAAATAAAAGATAAATTATAGAAATGGTATTTAGAAAATAGGTATGAAGGTTACCACGTGGAAGATGGTGGACTTCTTATTTATAAAAAAACAAAATTTATATTCCAAATGTGGTAGACTTTAGGGGAATTGTTATGGATGAAATCCATAAAATGTCATATTCTGGTTACCAGGATACTAGAAAACAATTGTTATAGCCAAGAAGCAATATTTTTGGCCAGGGATGAAGAAATATATTGCTAAGTATATTTATAAGTGTATGAAATGTTAACAAGTGAAGGCTAAGCATCAACGCCCAGTAGGTTTATTGCAACCTTTCTATAATGGAAACACGAAGTGATTTCCATGGATTTTATTACAGGTTTGCCAATGACTATGAGACATCATGATTCCATCATGGTTGTGGTGGATAAATTCTCTGAGGAGAACATTTTATACCAGTTGAATCCACATATAAAACATATTCTAATGCAAATATTTTCATGAAATAAAATTTTCAGATTGCATGGGTTGCCTAAGGAAATAATTTCAAATAGGGATACCAAATTTATGGAATAAGTCTTTTTGTAGATTTGGGCACATAGTTGAAATTTAGCATTGCCTCCCATCCACAAACTGATGGACAAACAGAAAGAGTAAATTAGGTTCTTGAAGACATGCTTCACATGTATGTGATGGACAAACCATCAAAATGGGAATATTATCTACACTTGGTAGAGTTTGCATATAACAATGGGTAGCAAGCTTCATTGGTAATGAATCCATTTGAAGCTTTGTATGGAAGAAAGTGTAGGACACCAATGACTTGGGACAATCCAATGAACAAATCTATAGTTGGGCCAAAATTACTTAAAGAAATGGAACAAGAAGTTGAAAAAATTAGGTTGAATTTAAAGGCATCCTAAGATAGACAAAAAATCTATGTAGATAAGAACATAGTGCATAGAGAATTCAGTGTTGGGGATCATGTTTTCCTTAGAGTGAGGCCAAGGAAGAGTTCCTTGAAGATAGAAATTTGTGCCAAGTTATCCCCAAGATATAGTGGGCATTGTGAGGTGCATAAAGGATAGGGCCAGTTGCATATAGAATTGCATTGCTTGCTAATACTAGAGATCATAATGTTTTCAATGTTTCCTGGCTTAAGAAATATGTACATGATCCTAACCATGTGATTGATTGGGATGTGATTCATGTGAAACCCGAGGGAGAGTTCCAAACTAAGCCATTATACATCCTAGATATGAAGGTAACATTGATATGGAACCAAGCCATCGAGTAGGTAAAGGTGCAGTGGAAGCACTTCGGTCCGAATGAGGTTACATGGGAATGGAGGATGCCATGAAAGATGCATACCCATTTTTGTTCTAATTTTGAGAAAACACCAAGGAAAATGTTATTACAGGGGCAAGGGGATTGTAATACCCTAAGTTTTTACTTGGAATGTATTTCATCAAAATTATGTAAATTATGTAAATATGTTAGTATGGATTATTATTGTCGAGATCAAGGCCAAGGCCCGACTAGTGAATGGCTAGGCATGTGTGATGTATATATTTTTATTTGGACCGTATGGTTATCTTATCATGCCAATTCGAAATATATGTAAATATTATGTTGGAAAATAATATAATGGTTCAAGATAGTTGTGTAAAGAGCACTAGAGGGGCCATGATTCCACTAGAAGGGAAGAGGAAAGGGGGCCTATGGAAACTAAATCCTTTCCTGCCATGTGTCAACCTTAGAACTTATCCAAATTTGTCATGTTCTTTAAGTGAGCCAATTACCCTTTTTTTACTATTAAATCCAACTATTGAATGCATATGTGAGGTTGGTGGGAAAAGTCACTTCATGCAATTATTGAAGCAAGGGGGTTGTGATAGTTATGTTAGTTGTCCTAAGTCATTTTCTTCTATGGTTACAAGTTATGTAACTTGTATTTTTATATCATATCCCTTGGATTCAACGCTCATTTTATCATTACCTCATGCAGACTTCTACACTATGTAGAGCTTCCTACTATTGACATTTGATGGCCATTACCAGACTGTCTTTAACACATAAATTCGAATTTAGAGTTAGAGCTACATATTTGAAGGAAAAATAGATAACTGTAGATGAGCATAGAGGTTGGGAAAGCTAAGAACCTTTACCCATTGGGTTTTTCTACCTTTTGATGCTTGAGAATCCATGAATTAATGTTGCAAGAGGTTCTCCAATAACATACAACAGGTTGGACTCTTACTACACACATTGGTAAGCACTGTGGGGGTTTTATTTCCTTAAGGAATTGTGGGTTAGTGAAGGGAAATTCCTTCCTCGTGTTGTGTGGGGAATTTTTAAGGAGTTCCATGGTTGTGATGGCTTAATGAGACTCCTGTAGAGCTATGGATGAGCTTTTAGCTAAGAATAATGAGCAGAACAGGTTGTGGGTTGAGAGAGAGAAACCTGTAGGCATTTCCTTCACCTTAGTGGTCTCATATCCCAGCTTGGGGCTCGACTCTTAGAAAAATGGGTATATGTTGGACATAGTGCCTATTGTTGGGTGGAAAATTGCTCTTACACAACCAGTTGCTTGGATCTTCTTTGTTAAAGATAAGTATTGTGTATAAGTATTTTATTTCCACTATTTATTTTTTACTATGCATCTGCACACGTATTTCTCAATAATATGAATTCATAATATGGATAGGGGGTGAAATTTAACATCCTGTAGCTATTAGTGTTCCCTCCCATTGGTTGGATTGAGTGAAGGGGGTGTTGCATGTTCATTTTCAATTTTTTTATTGTTGCATAAAATAAAATAAAAGGAAACCATTAAGCACATAAGATGGGACAACAAGGTAGAAAAGGGTTGAACGAAAAGTTTGTAAGCACTTAATGCATTTTCCTTACTTAATATTTCATATTTGTTGTGATGTTTAAATTTTAATTGATTTGCAATCCTCCATGGATGTTTTTGAAGAGGTGCTAACATACAAACAAGATCCATTTGAATAATTGATCAACATTAGATTAAGTATGGCTTGTAAGTATATGTATCTTTCCTTTTTGTCTAAGGTTTTTTTCTACAAGATTGACAATAAACTTGGTATTTTTATTCAAGTACATATGACCTAAAAATCATCTATATTGATGTCCTTAGTGAGGATCATTGTTGGCCTAAATATGAAAGCAAGTGTGGTTGATTGTATTTCTTTGGAAAAGGTGAATTTGAGGTGGAATGAGACTTATATTATGAAGGCCTTCCTTTTAGTGCTCACGATGCCACACCTATGGGAATTTAACTATGGAGTGTGCTTTAACCCACCTAAAGAAGCAATGAAAGGGTGAACTAAGATGAATTATTGATTCTTAAATAGAGACTACCAAGCCACCCACTTCAACAAATATTAGATATCCTCTGGATTCTTTTACTATGAACTCTATCCATTGAGGTGGGGAGGAGCTTAAGATTGACTTGGTCCATTTGGTCTCTATTCTAGGAAAGAGGCCATTGAACATACATAAAATGTGCCCTTTGAAACACTTACGACTCATTCTATTTTGATTCATTCGAGATATCTACACTTAGATATCAAGATGGAGTACATTGAACGTGCCAGTTACTCCTCCAACTATTCATCCATTGGTTCATTCTTAACTAGAGGACTTGGGAAATATAGTGTTGGATACAAGTAAGACTATTTCTTTAAAGGATCCTTATCCTAGTCTACAAAAAATTTCTTCCTTTTGATGTTGTTTTACTTATAAAAATTATTGTGTATATGTTAATTATTTATATTATTAATGACTTCTTTGTTTTTAAAACTAAATATACCATATTTGACATATATATATTGTTTTTAATATTGTCATCCATGTATATTATGTATTTACATATCATGTTGAATCTTGATGTTGATGTTGTTTGGTCTATAAAATGCATTATGTATGTTAATAATTAACACCATTAATGATTTCTTTCTTTTTAAATCAAATGTTAGATGTGCCATTCATTTAAATTTGTGATCCCATATAATAATTAACTTTAGTTATAATCATTCTATGTCATTTTTTTGCAGTAGTCATTTAATGTTGTTATATATTGTTTAACCATTTTTCAAGGTAAATTTTTGTTGTGCACGGATATAAAATATGTTGATAAAGCATATTTACAAACATTATTAAATAGTTCAATCAATGATTTCCCAATTTGATTGATATTTTAAAAGGATTTTTTTGGATTAAATTATTTGTTTTAATTTATTCTTAAAACAATTTATGTCGATCAATAAGAAGCTTGCGAGAGAGCCTTTAAGGCTCCTTCTAGGATACCTGCACAGGGGCTTACTACCCATAACCATACCCCATGCCCCATCAGGAATGCACCATGGATGCCATGCACCATACTCAGTCGGCGAACATCTTGTGGGATTACCATCCATATGTTGGATGAGGCATGCACCATACCCCATCGCAATGATCATCCGGAAAGTCGAAACCAGGGGAATGGATCTTTCTAGAGCCACCCATATTCAATTCGTCATGTGACTGGTCCCACTCCTATTCAGTTTTTCTTGCTACCACCCCGCCCCATGCACGTCCCATCTCCAAGTTGGTAATCAACCTGGCACCACCCTCCTCCATCAATGCAAATTTTGGAATATTGATGGTACGCTCCTCCACCTCTATTGCCTCTGTTCATATTTCTCTCTCCATCCGCTGAACTTATAGTCTCTTGTTCCAGGTATTCCTTCTTCCTCCAACTAGTCTGGGTTTCCTCGAAGAGTTGTGTGTAGGCCAACCCACAACTCCAGCGTCAACCTTACAGTTATTTCATCGTTTCCTGTATTTTTTGTTTTATTCATTTTGATCAATTTGCAAAGCTATTTAGGGAAAACTATAATTGGTGTTAGATCTTTATGGTGGTTGTCCTTGGATCTTGGTGTTTTTTTTTTACTGTAAACTCATGTCTATTTGTGGATCTGGATGAAACAAAATATCCAATTCTAATAATTTGTAATGACACTTTGAATATGCAATATACAGTTTTATTCTTCTCTTTCTTGTTATGGTTTTCATCTCTTGTGAGATTTGTGGATCTTTGAAGGGCTACGGATCAGTGTCTATATCATTGAGAACCCTAAGAGTGTCAATATTTTATTTAAAGTGATGAACCCCTATATGCAAAGCCATGAACTCATGTGTAGTGTTAGAAATGCACACTTTTTACAGAATCTTGTAGCAATTTGTGTGCTAGATATAGTGTTTTCTAGAATCTTGTAGGTAAACACTTTCGTAAAAATATGTAGAAGTGTTTGTATGAGTACTGTAAAATAGTTTTGTTGAGTAGTGGAATGTGAATGCTCTTCCTTATTGCTATGAAAACACCTACTTTTATTATTGGATTTTACTGGTATGTATGTATTGAGCAAAATGACTATTATAACTCTTCTTTAATATTGTTGATATGGGTGACATGAAGTAAATTTTTCTGAAAGGGGATCTTATGGTGAAATATTTTATTATAAATACATATATTGCATCTTCTGTATATAGAATGTCAAAAAATTTACTCATAAAATTATATGATAGTAGAAAAACAAAACATCCTAGAACAGTCTCAAACTACCGGACTCTGTTCACTTGATACATGTTACAGTATGAAAGGAAATATTGTGCAAACCTAACTACAAGAATAGGAAAAAATATTGAATATCTTACCTAATAGAACTGACTACACACTTTTGAGAAGCATTTTCAATGCAAGTAAGGTTACTATCCCAAAGAGCTTCGATATGGGTGGTGAAAAAATATAAACGAAGCTTAAGCCCAATGTTGTAACAAGAAGAATACTCCATGATATCTACATATACACTCCAAGCATGTGTATCTTTCCCACTCTGATGGCCTAAACACATAGCGTCTCCAGTGCGCTACCCATTCCAAGCCACAACTCAATTCAAATTCAAATTCTACAAACAAACTAAACTAAAACAAACATAAAAACTACAAATAGAGAATGGTTTTTTGTTGGCTCACCATAACTCCGAAGGCCATCCCTACTATAACCGAGTTCTCGATAGCCACTGCAGCTAGCTCAACAATACCCAAACGTTTTAAAAATTCCTAAATGATAGGTCCTAACAAATACTGTTGAAAACAATGCAGCCTAAAATAGCCCACATCTTTTTGGATTCTATCCAGCTTTCTCGAGCCAGTTGCTTGGGATTAATTATTAAATGGGAATCTAGAGAAAGATCTTCTGGTCTGCTCTAAATCAAATGCATGTCCCTTATCTCTTTGCCATCTTCCTGCTCTTACTCTTTTATCCATACATTTGCAGGGAAGATAATAGTGGATCGATCCTTAACCAACCATGTGGGAGATTGACAAATAAATCTTAGATATTACACTTTTAATTATCATTATTTAAATGTGTTTTATATATTAGTATAGATTTATTTTAATTGGGGATCTACCAAGATTGGAGATGGATGAAATCAATTAAATCTTTTTTATAATGAAAACATTGAAAAAATGTCTACAACTAAAAGGATTAGATCCCTTTCATGGTTGATAGTTTTTCTAGCTCTAGATTTAAGAATGGCTACACCAAGTTATTTTCAATGTTCTTTGTATAGGGATTTAAAGAATGGCCAAGTCGGAGACTATCAATGAGTTGGATATCGAAGACCCAGAGGATATGATGGAATTTTCAACAGAAGACTTGACATGGACAGATGTTTGGGGGGACCAAGTCGCAATTATTCCATATTGTCGACTTGACGACTTTATAAGTGGGGAGCAATCGAGGGAAGGTGCACCTACTCAATTTGTTGTTAAAACTAGAAGAAGTATAAAAGAGGAGGATATCAAAGAGACTAAATTTGGAACATATATAGAGTAAGCTATGTAAGTCTCTATATATTTTTTCCAATATATGTATAAGATTTTGATTTAAAGTTCAATATGTCAAATATGCATAAATATTTTATCTAATTTGTTGTAAATTCTTCATGTATAGTTAATGGTGTGCATATGGTCTGCATGTCATGTCCCCACCTAATTGACCAACAAAAGTGTGGACCATGATAAACACCTAGGGGGACTAAGTGGAATTAATTAAGTTGCCAAGGGAAATTTTGCTAAATAAACAGTATTGAGGCATGTATTTGAATTGTATTTGTCATTATTATTATTTATGCAATTTAATTATGTGGAAATCATATTTCCATGTCAGGGGGGTGCATTGGGCAAGTCAACTTTCCAAGGTGAAAGAATTGGAAACTCTATGACAAAAGCAGTCAAGGAGGAAAAGGGAAAGTGCCCAAAATCCACAGCAAAGTAGGAAACATTAGATAAGGATGGCATAGTTTCCTTTTGGAGACTCAGAAAAGTTGGCATAGGGAAAGCAGGAAACTTTTGACTAAGGAGGATGCAGTTTCCTTTTGGAGACTCGGTCTCAAAAGCAGGGAAAAGTATAAAAGATGTCAAGGATAAAAGAAGCAACTTTTGACTAAGAAGGGTGTAGTTGCTAAGTTAAATGGATGATTTGGACTGGGAAACATCTCCACATGCCCCTACATTCTAATTTTCTCAAGGAGGGTGTATGACTTGGCTAGGGTTAGGGTTTTAGGTGGATGAATTTCTCTCACATATCACCTATTGCCTTTACTTGCTAAGCAGGTCACCAAGAGATCTATTAAAGGAGAATTCGAGCTCCATTTACAAGTTTTGTTGATGAATTAATTGATACATGCTTATGTGAGCATAGTCTTCTGAGTGATGTACCTCAGACCCCTTGGGAGATGAGCCCCAAATCCTTCCATCCCCACTCCTCCATTCCTATTCCTTTCTCATTGCAGGTGTGGAGTGCATGGTGTTCAACTAGTGAGATCATATCAATCATCTTTTGCATCCACCATATCAGAAAAATCAAGCTCCAATGAATCCCAAGCTTCACCTACACTCCCAGCCAGTCTTGTGTCTGATTTTGGGCCTCCTAACCATTGTTTTGAACTCTATTTTGAAGTGGTCAGTCCTCCACTTCCATTTTGTTATGCACCAGTCAAATAAATATGTTAGATATATCTGTATTACTGTTAACATACTGTCCAATTAGTTCATATATCACATCTTCTGTTAATGAGCTCCAATATATGCTTAAATGAGGGGTTTTGGTAAAATAAATGCAATAATAAATTAGTCAAGGCTATGAGGATGATTATGAGTGATATAATATGTCAATATCATCTATATTAGGCTCTGTTTATTTCAATTATCAGATATGAAGCACTTCTTCCATGTGTTTTTATGCACCCTAGCTAGATAGCTAATTAAAATTGACTAGTCTAGTTGTTTCTTCAATTATGGGAGTTATATTCAGTCAATTTTGATTCTGCAAGTTTTTGTGTATCATTTAAAGACCCATATATCCATACATACTCTTCAATCGAAAATTCGTTGAGTCTGTACAGTTTTTTGGTATCCTCCATTGCGTAGGACTCCCTAGGCCAAAATTGCCTAATTTTCCTAATCCACTCTTAAAATCTCCCAAATTCTCCAGAACTGTCCCAAAATTTCCTGGACCTTATTTGATACTGTATAAATGTCATACAACACCTTTTTTCTTTTCCCCAAGCCCCTAGTCGAAAGGACTGAATAAGTCTTCATAGTTTCACGGTTGGGTGACCCAGAAGCGTGGGAGTAAGTTTCTGCATAGAGGACTCTAAAACATAAATGGTCCCCGATATAAATGTTTTAGGGAATATGAATTCACTATTTTGAAACTTACTTTGGTTCCTTCCATCTACTTGTTTCCATACTTATGAAATTCTCATCAAAATACCTCATTTTCCTAGTCTGAAATTTTACTAAGTGTCTGCAAGTTTCATATCAGCGATTTTAATTAAGTTTGCAGAAATATTAGTGATATTATATGTATATCAAAATTATTATCATTAGAGTGGTATCCAAGCATGGTCCTCCATACCTGCTTGTGATATTCATCAATGGGTTCAAAATACAATTCTGATTCTAAAAGAAAGGTCCCTCAAGAGGATGAAGTTGAATCTGTGGAAGGGAGGTTCCACGAAGAAAAGGATGAGAAAGATGAGTTCATGAAATTTTTGAGGAACATGTTGAAATGTCTTCAAGAAATTTCAACTAACATCATACAGTCTGGTCAAGAGACCAAAGAATTCCTAGCTAAACAACTGGGAGCTAAAGATGGATAAGGGAGCATCATTGGCTCCCAATATGAAGAGAGAAAGATCATGGGTGGATCTATATTCTCCAATACTAAGCCTCGGAATATGCCTCTAGAGTATAGAGATGAACAAAATTTGCAGTACCATCCTACTATGCCCAAATTTGTAGAGATCCCAAATGAATATCATGAAGCACGGGCTGAAACAATTGCCACATGGGAGGAGAAGTTTTCTATTTATCAAACCTTTAGTGAAGAATGCAGAAGGGATCTTCCATTTAGAGATTTCTATGAGACTCAATATAGGGGGCAGCCAAGAGGAACTTCAAGGCTTCCATATCAGAATTATGAATTAAAGAATGCCATTGGAAAAATCACCTTGCCATATTTTGATGGCACTTCCAATTGCTCAGTGAGCTCTTAAATCAAGAAAATGGACACATATTTTCAATTGAATCCTATGGAATAAAGGGATGCTATCAAGTTGGAATCCCTACATCTTGATGGGGAGGCCAGTGACTGGTGGTTTCATGACATGAAAACACTAGGCCATAATCAAGTAGTCACCTACAAGGAATTCACCAAGAGATTAACATAAAGGTTTGACCGAAGAGATCCCGGCATCTCTTTCTAGGATTTGGCACATATTAGAAAAGTGGGAACTACAAAAGCATACATCTCAGGGTTCCAAAAGGTGTCTGTAATGGTCACTGAAATATCAGAATCAAGTTTGATCCTTTTTTTACAGAAGGACTAACTGAACCTTTGAAGGGGCCGGTGAAAGCTTACAGACCCACAACTCTGCAAGAAGTTGTGAGAAGAACTACAGATTTGCAAGATGCAATTCCGAGGACCAAGTATCCTCCCAAACCCCCTATGCATACTAAATTCCAAAATCCAAGACCTCCTATGAGAAATGTTCATGCCCCTGGAAAGAGAGATTACTCCTACAAGGATTAGGATTAATTGAGGAGGAAAAAGCTTTGTTTTTCTTGCCAAACCTTGGGTTCCAAGCCACAAGTTTGTGAAGGGGAAGGAACACTACATCGAAGTATTATCCGAAAATGATGAGGATACAATGGAAGAAGCTGACATGGTTGATGGAGAATATGAAACAACTAAGGAAGAGGAGTAGCTCCCTCAACCTAGTAGCAAAATTGCAGTACTCATTGGAGTTTTCCCGTACCATACATTAAGGCTGAAAGGAGTTCTACAAGGACAAATAATCATAGTCCTTGCTGATGGGGGTGTCACCCATAATTTTATTGATCCAGACTTAGTGGAGAAAAGGAAGATGACAGTTGAGTCTTTTGAGGGATTCACTGTGGTTATTCTCGGAAATCATACCATGGAATGCAATCGGCGGATTCCAAATCTGCAAGTGAATCTTGTAGACTACATCGTGAAGTACAACTTTTATGTTTTCAGTGTGGCAGACACCAACCTGGTGTTGGGATTTCAACGGATGTACTCCATTGGAGAACATTTCATGAATTATAAAGTACCCCATATAAGTTTCAAGGATGCTGAAGGAAAACCTATGGTTCTGAAGGGTGTGTACACTTACCCAAACCAAGTAATTTCTGCCAGCAGTATGAGATCCATTTTGCAACATAGAGAAATTGAATGGGCTGCAGAATGCCAGATTACTAATCAGGTAATTACTGCCAAAGTTTCCTACCAGCCCAAATACATCAAAAGGTTGTTGCACAAGCACAAGGGTGGTTTTGACGACCTTCCACATGGCAAGCCACTTGGCCGTGGCATTGAGCACATAATTGAGTTGGAATTTGGTACACTTCCAATAAAAATACACCCCTATAAGAATCCAAATAGGTTTAAGGATGAGATTGAGAAGGCCATCAAGGAGCTCCTTGAGTTGGGCCTCATTAGACCTAGTTCCAGTCCTTTTGCTTCTTCAGTGGTTCTAGTAAAGAAGAAGGATGGGGCACTCAGGATGTGCATAGATTACCGGGCCTTGAACAAGAATTCCATAAAGAAGCAGTACCCTATACCTCGGATTGATGAGCCGATGGATGAACTGCATGGATCAAAATTCTTCTCCAAGATAGATCTCTGATCCAGGTACCACCAAATTGGGATGAGGGAGGAAGACATATAGAAGACAACTTTATGTTGTCATTTTGGTCACTTTGATTTTCTGGTCATGCCATTTGGCTTGACTAATGCTCCTGCAACTTTCTAGTCATGCATGAACAAGGTGTTTAATGAGAAGCTCCGTAAGTATGTCCTTGTATTCTTTGATGATATTTTGATTTATAGCAGGACATGGGAGGAGCACCTGCTCCACTTGGATGTGGTACTCAAAATACTTGCAGATCATACTTTATTTGCTAATATGTCCAAATGCGAGTTTGGCATGATTGAACTCTCTATCTTGGCCATGTGATCTTCCAAGAATAATTCAAGGCACACCAATAAAAGATACTAGGCCATTTTGGGTTGGCCAAGCCCAAAGAGCCTCACAGAATTTAGAGGCTTCATTGGCCTTTGTAACTACTACCATAGATTTGTCAAAGGATACTCCTGGTACACTGTACCCTTGACATATCTGACTAAGAAGGGCACATTTAGTTGGAGTGAGGAGGCTGGAAAATATTTCCAGAAAATGAAATAGATAATGAGCAGTTGTCTAGTAATTGCCTTGCCTGATTTTTACGAACCTTTTGTGTTGGAATGTGATGATTCTGGTGAAGGAATTGGAGCTTTCCTAATGCAAGATAGGCACCCTATTGCTTTTGAGAGCAGAAAATTGAAGCCACATGAAAGGTTTTATTCCATATATGACAAGGAAATGCTAGCCATTATGCATGCATTGGACAAATTCCGACAATATTTGGTGAGAGGTAAATTCATTGTGAAGGTTGATCGCAACAATCTTAGACACTTCCTTACCCAAAAGGAACTCAATGACAAGAAGCGAAAATGGGTGATTAAAGTTCATTCATATGATTTTTACATTGAGTATAAAAAGGAGAAAATGAATGTTGTGGCTGATGCACTCTCTCGTAAGCCCACATTCTCTTTGTCGCAGATGTTAAATGAGTGGAAGATCCAGCTGGCCAATGAATATTCTAAGGATCAATTTTCTTGTGATATTTTGGATGGGGTAAACCAGAATGAAGTGTACAAGGTACATGATGACCTCATATACTACAAAAGTAGAATTTTTTTAGTGCTTGGATCAACACTAAAGAGGAAGATTTTGGAAGTTGCACATGATGCATCAGTGGTTGGTCACCTTGGTTTTCTAAAGACTTGTTGGAAGGTAAGGGATAGATTTACTTGAAAGGGCCTTAAAGATGATGTTCTCCTACATGTGAAGGAATATTCTGCATGTCAAAAGAATAAAGTGGAACACACACACCCTGCTGGACTCCTCCAGCCTCTTCCTATTCCAGATAAAAAATGGGAGAGTGTCTTCATGGACTTTATCATTGGGCTGCCAAAGTCACAAGGGAAAGATAGTATTTATGTGGTGGTTGACAGGTTGAAAAAATATGCACACTTTTTTGTAGTCACATCCACTATTTTAGCTAGTGAGGTTGCTACTCTAATATTCAAAGATGTTTTTAGGCTACATGGATTTCCTAGAATTATAATCAATGACAGAGATAGTAATTTCACTAGTTCCTTTTGGTATGAATTGTTTGGGTTGGTTGGAACAAACCTGAACATGAGCACAAGCTATCACCCCCAGACAGATGGACAAATTGAAAGGGTGAATCAATGGCTTGAAGGGTACCTCCATAATTATGTTACGGGACAACAAGGAGCTTGGGAAACTTGGCTCCACCTGGGTGAGTTCTGTTATAATACCACATTTCATATTTCTATCAAAATGACCCTCTTTATGGCCTTGTATTGATCTGAGGCCCCAACTTTTGCAGACTTAATCTTTGGAGACTGTAGGGCACAAAAAGCTAAAAATTGGTTACAGGAAAACCAAGATATTCTAAGGGCACTGAAAGACAGTCTGCAGATGGAATAGAACCAACAGTAGGTATACACAGATAAGAAACGAATTGAGAGAGTGGTCCAAGTATAATACTTAGTGTACCTAAGGATGCAACCTTATGGACAGACTTCCTTGAAGAAGAAAGGGGCTGAAAAACTTGAGCCAATATTTTATGGACCCTACAAGATTATAAGAAAATTTGGTAAGTGGTCTACGAGTTGGAATTGCCAGTAGAAAACAAAATCCATAATGTTTTCCATGTGCCTTGTTTGAAGAAAGAAGTTGGCCAATAGATAGTAGCATCTGAAGAACTGCCACCCCTAGATGATGAAGGCCATCTGGTCCTAGTACCATAGAAAGTGTTACTGGGTCGAGAAAGGAAATTGAGGAACAAAACAATCAAAGAGTATATGATATAGTGGAAAGGATTACCTAGTGAATATGCTACTTGGGAGGGTGAAAAGATCTTGCATCACCTTTATTTGCTTCTGCTTGAGGACACACAGGTTTGGGAGGGAAGGATTGTCATGTCCCCACCAAATTGACCAACAAAAGTGTGGACCATGCTAAACACCTAGGGGAGGAAGTGGAATTAATTAAGTTGCCAAGGGAAATTTTGCTAAATAAACATTATTGAGACATGTATTTAATTTCCATTTGTCATTATTATTATTTATGCAATTTAATTATGTGGAAATGAGCTTTCCATGTTAGGGGGGCACATTGGGAAAGTCAACTTGCCAAGGTGAAAGAATTGGAAACTCTATGACAAAAGTAGTTAGGGAGGAAAAGGGAAGTGCCCAAAAGCCACAGAAAAGCAGTTAGAGATAAAGGAAGGAAAAAATAGATAAGGAGGGTGCTTGTTTCCTTTTGGAGACTCAGAAAAGATGTCATAGGAAAATAATAAAGTTGTTGACTAAGGAGGGAGCCATTTCCTTTTAAAGACTCACTCTCAAAAGCAGGGAAAAGTATAAAAGATTTCCAGGATAAGAGCAACAACTTTTGATTAAGGACGACGCAGTTGCTAAGTCGGATGGATGATTTGGATAGGGAAGCATCTCCACATATCCCCTACATTCCAATTTTCTCAAGGAGGGTGCATGAATTGGCTAGGGTTAGGGTTTCAGGTGGATGACTTGCTCTCACAGGACACCTATTGCCTCTAATTGCTAAGAAGGTCACCCAGAGATCTATTAAAGGAGAATTAGAGCTCCATTTACTAGTTTTACTGATGAATTAATTTATACATGCTTATGTGAGCATAGTCTTTTGAGTGATGTACCTCAAATCCCTTGGGAGATGAGCCCCAAATCCTTCCTTCCCCACTCCTCCATTCTCATTCCTTTCTCATTGCAGGTGTGGAGCGTGCGATTTTCATTCAGTGAGATCATATCAGTCATATTTTTCATCCACCATCTCAGAAAACTCGAGCTCCAGTGAAGCCCAAGCTTCACCTACGCTCCCAGCTAGTCTTATGTCTGATTTTGGGCTTCCTGCCCATTGTTTTGAGCTCTATTTTGGAGTGGTCAGTCCTCTACTTTCCTTTTGTTATGCACCAGTCAAATAAATCTGTTAAATATCTATGTATTAATTTCAACAAACTTTCCAATTAGTTCAGATATCACATCTTCTGTTAATGAGCTCCAATCCATGCTTAAATGAGGTTTTTTGGTCAACTAAATGCAATAATAAATTATTCAAGGCTATGAGTATGATTATGAGTGATGTAATATGTAAATATAAGTTTCATTAGGCTATTTTTATTTCAATTATCAGATATGAATCACTTCTGCCATGAATTTCATGTGTTTTTATGCACCCTAGCTAGATAGCTAGTTAAAATTGACTAGTTTAGTTGTTTCTTCAATTATGGGAGTTATATTCACTCAATTTCGATTCTACAAGTTTTTGTGTGTAAATAAAAGACCCCTATATCCATACATACTCTCATATCAAAATTTCATTGAGTTCGTACAGTGTTTTGGTATCCTCCATTGCACAGGACTTCCCTAGGACAAAATTGCCTAATTTTCATAAAATCTTCTACAATAGTAGTAAAATTTAGATACTTATGCATTGGAGTTATGCACAAACCTTCATAAAAATATTTTTTGGGGGTGTGGCATTGTATTAAAGGATTAGTTCTCCATTTGGAGAGGGACTCTAGGATGGGAAGTGGATGGTTCCTTCTCAAAAGATCTAGATTCCTTTACTATGAAGAACACTTACCAATTCAAAAGATAATCTATAAAAAATTGCAATACCCACCATTGAATCAACACCAATCCCGATACTCTAACCATTTCCAGTTTTCCATGCTAACCAGTCACCTAGAAACTAAAATGAGTTAATCAAACAACTCCAAACATTTGAGACTCCTTCAGTTATTTTACAGCCAATTCTTATCTAGTCCACCACACTCTTTGGCTTGAGGTATTTTTCATGTACAACATCCTACCCTAAGCCAGGAGAGAAGAGACTCCTCCCCAAACTTTTAGCTTATAAATCCTTACCAAAATGAAAATTGTTTTTTAATGCCCCAACCACCATATTTTTTGCTCTAGCAAATCCTTCCCAATTCATTAAGTGAGTGCCTTTCTTATCCTTATTCCTTGACCATAGAAAGCTAAAGATTATTTGTCTGATATTATCCATAATGTATCTTGGGATATTTGTTAGTGAAAGCCAATATACTAGTATGTTTTCCAGTATAAGTTTCACTAAAATATATCTCTCCCCTCCCTCCCTAAAGACAACCATTTGTTACACCAATGTCCGATCTTCTCGTCAACTTTCCTCAAAAGCCAATACCAATCTTCCTTTAAATAATTGTTTTGTGTAACAAAATAACCCAAGCATTTTAATCCATCATCAAGAAATTGGATATTAATATGAAACATATATTTTATCCCATTCATTGATTCTACCTCCATCTCATATTCTAGAAAAGAAGACTTGTTCACTAACAACCATACGTGTAACATTTGTAATCATATATAGAAGCTCTTTATAAACCTATCATTCTGCCATTGTAAACCCCTTTGTTTTCCATTTCATTTTTACTTTTTGTAAACCGACTAATTTCTTCTATTTAATATTGGGGTAAGTTATTTTTAGTTTTACGAGTCCTTTCTTTAACTTGGTTTGTCTTCTTCAAACATACAAGCCACCCCACTTTTAGTGTTTACTTCCCACCTTTTAACCAATATTTATTATAGCTTCTTGAAGAACCTTCATTCTTGCATTTCACATATCATCCATAACTTTTTTGACGATAGACCACAATTAGTTGGCCCAAAACATAGAATTACACAATTCTCTAACAATTTTATACAAAAATTTCATCAACAAATCTTCACTTTTTCTTCTTACGATAAGGATTTCTTAAAACCTTGCATGATTTTAAGGATCCATAATTTTTTTTGAAGTGTAGAAACTTGCGAATCTTATTAATTCTTAAATTTGAGACCATAAAATGTTTGGCAAATTTTTAAAAAAATCAAATTTCTAAGTACTTTATACATTTTTTTGGACAATTTTGGTGTTTTTTAGAGTAAAAAAATTATCCCATGGAATTTGGGCAAATCAATTAAAAGAAATACGGCAATTGACTAATCTGTTTTTGGAGATAATCATCAAAAAATAGCCCATGGGCTAAATTTCGCTCCTAATTTTTTTTTGTCTTAAAACATTTTCAATGCTTCAACAAGTCACTCCCAACCCCATATAACCTTATTGGGTTCACTTTTATGCTTTCTTCAAAATATGTTTTTTATATGCCCTTATTATATTTCATTGTTTTCATGTGCCCGTGCTTGAAGAACATTATGTGTCAAACACCCTGCTCATTGTGATTGTGTAATTCCTCTTTGTTCATCATGTAGAAATGTTATGCATTGGGATGTGGTCTCATCTCTATCTATCATATGTTTTTGCATTGATTACTTTGTTTTCTCAAAAGGAACTATTACCTTATTTCTTCTTTTTCTTTTTAAACAAAACTTCTTATTGGAGCATATTACACATTTTCATCACGTGTGTCGAACGTCTTCCAAACAATAGTTTATCAATTTCTATTAAATGTAGCACAGTTTTGATGCTATGTGCACTAATATTCATAGTTGGCATCCTCTAGATGGTGTGTAAGCTATATGATTTGCTAATCTTGTAACAAGATTACTTTAGAGATGGTATTTCCAGTGCTTCACTAAACACTACACTAGCTCTAATTTTTTTGATACATTGTTTGGCATGGGCCAACTACTTCAAGGGATTCATCAATTTTTGGGCTTTCAAGTAATTATGAATCTAATTACCTCAAAATGACAATTTTCTACAATGGTCCTTATTCTTTGTTGCATTCCAAAAGCTAATTCTACTATCCATGCTTCTCATCATTTATATATCATTAAGTTACATTTTTTAATACTCTAGATGTGATACCATTTTATATAGCATGATGAATGACAAGTATACCACTAGGAAATGTCCTACAATTTCTTTTGCACTTTGATGATGGAGCCTTGGTGTTTCCCTATGACAAATATTGCATATATTGTGTGAAATACTCTGCAAATGGCACCAATAGTAGCATGGTCTCTTTTGGGGCAGAATTTTGCATATTAATCTTCATTACATATGAACCATCCTCCCATGATCCAGGCTCTAGGTGGTATTTTCCTTCAGTGTTCTCCATGGATTCTCAATACACATTTATTATCTTGGACCTATGGGCCCTTTCTCGCTTGGCCCAAACACAATTATTTTGTTGTTGGTTTATGAAGCAACCCTCTAATTCACCCATTCCAAATGGCTTAAATGCCTAGTTCCTAACATTTTTGTAGTTGTCATTTCCCTTATTAAGCATTCATTCTTCTATGTGTTCAAATCTTTCTTTCATTTATAGGCCTTTCCAATAGTCTCATACAAACTTTCCAATTTCAAGTCCTCAATCGTCTTGTTACGTGTTAGTTCAGTGCATCAATAAACTTGGTACTTTTAAGCATTTCATCCTTTATGTTATCTACAAACTTTCGGCCAAAGCCTTGAATTACGAGTTGCATTCAGGGATATTCATATTTCCCTATCTCAAATTATGAAACTTATTAGTAAACCACTTGAAGTAATAGTTGGCTAAATCTTTTTCCTTTAAGCACTCAACAAATTATTTCCATTTAATCATCTTCATGTTGAATCCTTCGATTGTGCTTTGTCGTTCCCACATTAAAGATGCATTATCTATAAAACTAGCAAATCATTACTCTAACCTTAATGTTTTTGAAGAACTCAAGTGGTCTGCATTAGTATTCCATCCTTGTAGCACATGTGTACTTATGACATTTATGTCAGAAGAAAGGTATTTGATATATCTTAATTATATTGCAAAGGTATTAGTGTTCTTAAATTTCTTTGCTTGTTTAAATGCACAATATATTGCATCATTTCCAAGCAATGCAACCCAAACCATATCATCAAATGCAAGCTACAAATAATAGATCACATTTTTTTAGGTTAGTTCACAACTTTGGTATGTCAAGTACACATGTTATGGAGTTTTTACTTGTACCAACCTATGTTCTTTACATCTACAACAATTCAAATGCATCAAACCATATCTCTTATAGACCCAAGTTACAAAGATTCACCCATAAAATCTCATGGAAAGTGAAGGAATTGAATAATATTACATGCAATTAAAATTACCTCAGGGTTATTGTTGAAGATGTTCTTTAACAATAATCGAAAAAAAATGTATAACCACAACACCAACATCCATTGAAGTAACAATCCAAGTGTTCTTAATTGTTTCTCTAGGTGCTTTTCAACAAGTATAAAAATTTGGGGGCTTCTCTCCACTTTTTGAACATCTTTATAAATAGTGCCATGTGTATCCTTCCCACAACCCTATACTAGAATAGTTATATGGATCAAGGTCGATGAATACTCCAATAGGTGAAACAAAATAGTAAAACTAATTCGAGGATGAGATACAAGTAAGCCAAGCAACATGTCTCACCTCTCTCCATTGTCCAAGCAACATGCAACAAATAATTAAGATAAGTGACCTTAAAATTACACCCAATTACAATGTAAAAATGTTCCAAAGAGATGGATAATAAAAGTTTGGTACAAGTAAAAACTCCATAACATGTGTACTTGACATACCAAAGTTGTGAACTAACCTAAAAAAATGTGATCTATTATTTGTAGCTTGCATTTAACTGCTGACATATTTCACAAATAATGATATCCATGGAAATATTTAAAGAACATTTGCATCCCTTGCAAACTTTAGTTAAATCCATCCTTGAAAACCTAATTACCTCAAATCAATTTCCTTGGAAATTCATTTGCTCAAAAGTCAAGGGATAAACATAGACCAACAATAATTTGTACATATCAAGAGGCATGAGAGGACGGAAGGACGGGTAACATTCAACATGAGCATTATAACAAAGATTTCAAAAATTCGTAACATTCAATGCTTAAAAAACTCATTTTGCACATAAACATTGACCAACAATAGTTTGCACACATCAAGAGACATGAGAGGACGTGTAACATTCAACATGGGGATAACAACAAAGGCATGAGAGGACATGTAACATTCGTGATAAGTGTAACCTTCAACATGGAGACAACAACAAAGACATGACATAACAACAAAGATTTCAAAAATTCGTCAAGATTTCAAAGAGCTCAAGTAGAAGACGGGTAACATTAGTCAATAAGTGTAACACTCAACATAGGCATAACAACAAAGACAGGTATTTAAATATAAATGTTCTAAATAGAATTTCCCGCGGATGCCCAAAATTCTTAACAATATATAAAATTGAAAATGACAACGATGTTATTGATCTCCACAATTAGTTTTAATAAAAGTGAAGTTTTGTTGTTCCACCATGTTTCTGGGCATGGGAATGGGTGAACATGGGAACGTATCTGAGGTTTGTGTGGAGACTACCCAAAATAGAAATTAAACAGCCTGAGGCATTTAGTTAACACTCTTGATTTGTCCCATAAAATTTTAAAAGTTGACTGAATTTCCCGTCGATGCCAAAAATTCCTAATAATATATAATAATGAAAAGGACGATACCAGCAATGTTATTGATCTCTACAATTGGTTTAATAAAATGGATGTTTTTTTGTTCCACCAAGTTTCTGGGTATGGGATGCGTGAGCATGGAAACGTATCTTATGTTTGTGTGGAGACGCCACCAAAATCATGGGCGTGATTAGATATTTCAGGGTCCCCAACAAGGGACTCCACTTGGAATACTGAAAAAATATAATTCAAATATATAAAAAACATAAATAATACATATAATCATTTAACAATGATTATATGAATCAATCATGAATCTAGTAAAGTAGGGCCGTGTTTAAGGATACTTGTAGGCATCCCTAAATTGCCATCTTGGGAAGGAAACATCCCCCTTTTTCATGGCGTTCCCTACATGCCAGGTAAAGTTAGGCACAGTGCCACTGGAGTACCCTCGTACCAGAAGCACAGGGAATCTGCTCCCTAACGTAGGGGACGCATCCCCATGGAACACTAGGAATTTTATGATACATAGATATTTTCTTTTCAAACATAGAATTGGTTCATGTTTTTGAAATGGAATACGCCCTATCAAGAAAAATTAACTTACTATCAGCTATTTCCAGTTCCAATAATTACAAGTCAAACATAATGTTTAAGGTCCAGGATTTTACATCTTAATTGCTAACCCCTCGTTTTATAAGAGAAAATGACTTCGGTATCATCTCCATTCTATAAAGCATACATCTGCAAATTTAGGCAATTACTCGGCCATTTACATTGACACGGAAATATTGACATTTCATACAGATATGGGATGGGAATTGCTCAAAGATAAGTTGAACATGATCTTGCTCATCCACCACTCTTGAGATCACAGAGACTGGAATAGTATGTAATACCATGTCATGACTGTTATGAAAGCAGCGATTTGCAAATAATGTAAAGATACTGCATTCCTTCAATCAGAAGAATGTTGCACTTGACTATCTATAGATTTTCCCAACTTAGGTAGACAATAAGGCTGTCAAACCATGTCCGCATAAGACCTGGAATCTTAACAGATGCACAAACATGAGAGCACAGAAAATTACTCTCTGCTTGTTGAGGACCAATCTTTTTTCCTACCAGCAAGAATACGTGAAATTTGCAAGCCTCTACTGAAGGCCTGATTGAAGAGCAAACGGGTCTGGAACTCTGATACAAATGGAAACCAAGCCAATATAGCAACTGGTGTAAAAAGTAGGAGTCCCATTACAAATTCATAGCCACGAGCAAGGGCACGAACAGATTCCCAAAATCCAGAGCGCTTAAATAGAGGCCTGCAGGCTTGTGCAATCTACAGACACATACATACAAAATCGAGATATTAAACTAAACATAAACTATAACCAACTCCATTCCCAATCAGAAAAATAAATGACAGAAACGATGCAAATTCATCAATGCCAACTACCTGGAGCAAGGCCCATCCAGTAGGCATGAAGGCAAGGATACAAGCAAACAAATCTGATACAGTTAAGCCACAGACAACTATGAGAATAATGAGAACTGAAACGAAACCAATGAATAGAAGCCCCTTCAGAAGCCGGAACATGAGCTGAAAATCTGCACTGAACCTCCGCCTCCCCATGGATACAGTCTGGGTGCAAAAAAAACAGTGAAATGGTGTAAAAGTAAGATTTACAAAAAAAACATTAAAAACTATTGCCAAGCAGTTTAGAGCAAGAGACATAGATGATTAATATCGTCGCAATGCTTTTTGTTAAATTAGGAAATAAGAACATTCATAGAGAAAACCCATATTTTCAGAATTTTTCCCCTCCCAACTTGTACGATTAAACAAAAAAGTTAAGTAGCAGGATTGTCTACCTTCAATACCAGTAAAACAATTGCAATCACAAGCCAAGATAGTCCATATACCTGGACATGTTGATTAGACAGAACATTAGAGTCCAGAAAAGACATGTACCATAATGATCAGTCCAATGAATGATGGAGCATATTTAATAACGATAACTGATTAGAAAATGTATAAATCATACCAGAACACTCTTTTGCTTATGTGCAATGTTTAGGTGATAAACTATTCCGTATTGGTAGAGAAAAAATCTGAGTGACAACAATATCTCCCAAATCCGTCCCCGCAAGCCCGAATACTTGAGATGCTCCTGTTCCTCGTCCCACCAGGATTCCCAACTCTTTTCCTGCGGCACACCAATACCTCCACGGCTGTTGATCCACTTGTTCCAATCTGTCCAGTCATCCACAATTTTTTGCCACTCAAATCCAGAAGGATTAAACAGGAAAGGTGCAAATAGCCATGTCCCAACCATAAACCACATCGAAAAGGTGATTAAGAGATAGGCGACAGTGTTACGATATGACTCGCCATAGACATTATACACAATCAAGAGCAACATCAATTCAAGTCCTTTGACAAAGTGACTGCGTGAGTAGAAGCGGTAGTTATCCGCAAACTTGGCATGAAAGACAACGAAACCACGCCCAGTAGCTCTGTATTTTGCTCCACCGTGAAGTAATGTCCGGCCATAATAATGTGTCTTTGTCCCAAGAGAAAAAGTAAAGAAAACTGAGGCCAGCTGCAGCTGCATGACCACAAAATCACTTAAGGCTGTGCGGAATCCTCGTTCTAGGCCAATCTCCATCACCATTGGTAAGGCCATTAACAGACCAAGCTGGACAAATGATTGTGAAGCAAGGGCTGCTTCCAGAGAGCTATTATGTTGTACGGCAGCTTCATGTATCATTGCTTTTTCAAGTCCACTCAAAACCAGATATAGTCGACCATACAGAAAGATATACACTGTAAGCACAGTCACCTGCATACATGTAACAGAAAAAATTGTTTACATTTCAGAAGAGTGCTTCTGAATCAGGCTATTCTGCACAGTAATTCCAGTTAGTTAAATTGCTGAATAGTCAATGTATGCAAGCTACTCCTGAGATTTATAATGGCATAAAAACACAGACTCAAATGACAAAAGTTCAAAAGATAAAATGAAATGTTTACCTACCAAAGAACTGAAATAAAACCCGACAGTAGTGAAATAGCAAGACATCATCCGGAAAAAGTCAAACCGGTGTCCAAGCCGATAAATATCACGACTCAACGTCTGTTCACCATTCCCATTTGCCACCTTTGCCTCAAATTGTGATATTTGATTAAGACCCACATCACGACCTTTACCAACTTGCATGTATTCATGATGAGTTACATTTCCTTTCCGCAAAGTAGAATTGAATCCTGCAGGTAAAATGATAAAGTTTATATGTATCCATGTATCATTGCTTCACACACAATATCCATTCATACAGAAACATGTAACTCGATCAAATATATAAATGTAAATAATTATCAAGGGCACAGCAAAATCACAGAATAATTACCTGCAAAAATGTCCTCACTTAAGTTGATAATTTTTGAAGCTTTACTTATCCCACCTCTTGTGAGATGAAATAATCTATCAAATACATCAGGATGTCCATAGTGAAAGCGCACCCTTAAAGCACAAAAAAATAGAAATGAGTAACAAATAAAATACGAACAAATGTGCCTGCAAAATCATGTAGCAATTAAATACAATATAGTCAATATGAACTAGATCTTGTAAATGGAAGTCACATCCAGATCCCGATGCTACATAAACTTTTTAAGGGACAGTCCATACTACTACAAGTTGGAGAGAAGTCTATGGCCTGTAGCAACAACAAAAGACAACAGAGCAGTGGCAGAAGTGTCAAGGACCGGTGATATAACAAGTACAAGACACAGTCATACCAATTCTACATGTTGCAGTGGTCAGTTCCTGTGTTAGCAGAAAAGTTACACAACAAAAAAATGTAGAAAAGAAAAGAGCATGCCAAAAAAGCACACTGCACAGCAGAAAAAAACAGGCCCAAAAAGCAGGCTTACAGTAGAAAAAGTAGGGCATACAGCATAGAAACACGGGCGGAAAAGGCCGTACAGCAGAAAAAGATAGGCCATACAGCTGAAATAGAAAACAAAAATGTAGACCATATAACAAGCTTTATAGGAGAAGAAAAGTGGCGTCTTCAGAAAAGAAGTAAAAGAGAGTTAGAGGTATTAGAGCATTACAGTAATCTAGAAGTCCCACTTTAGAAAGAGTCCACCTTATATAATCAATGACGTGGATGGTAAGAGGTTCAACCGTAATACAAGAGATAAGCTAAGTCATCTGCTTTATGTTAATGTTTCTTTTCTTTACTATATTTCTTCTCTTCTCATGTTTTTTAATTGTTTTATTTTTATATCTTTTGATATATCTTATTGGCGTTCCCCACCTGCCATTTCCTGCAAATTTGGGGGAAACTTCTAGACATATCTGATACTCATACCCACGTTCTCGTGTTCCGGAAACTTGTGCAACATAGGGTAATAACCCCAAAAATTGCTCCTTGTAATCTTCACTAGTCTTCTTTGAAAAGTGTGCCCTTGTGTAGTAGAGATGATGTTGGATGATTCTGAAAAGAAAGTGCTTCCCTAGTTTTCCTTGAAAAGTGCGCCCTTGTGTAGCAGAGATTGTGTAGCAGAGATGATGTTGGATAATTGTGAAAATAAAGTGCTAGAGCACTTTATTGATATTCTTCAATTTACTTGACTTTTTCACCGATGGGTCGGAGTGTCGGAATTTTATACTTTAACAATGGTTGTGTTAGATCACTAAAAGAAAGACGAGCACAAAAACCATATGCAATAGGATCACTAAAAGAAAGACAAGCACACAAAGATTTTCCTCTGGGAAACCCTAATAGGGAAGAAAACCCAACAAACTTCTTCAGTATAGATTCATCAGTAAGTGCAATGTCTTCTAGTACAATCCAAGGGCTAGATGCTCTTCCACACAAAGATCCCGAGAATAAGACAAGATAGAAAACCCAAGAATAAGATGTCTTCTCCAAGTAGCTACTCTTCTCTCCCAAGCGAACTTGTTCTTCTTCTTCTCTCACTAGCGAATTGCTTGAGTGAGTGATGTGTCCAAATGAGGGGAGCGCCTCCCCCATTTATACATGTTTTCCAAGTGATTTTTCCTTATGGGGAAGACTTGCTAATTTGCTAGGCCCGACTTTACAATGGTACAATACAATATGTTCTTTCTAGAATCTTCTGGCCCGACCCAACAGAAGGGGTTTACATTGATTCTTTCAAGGTACTTTACATGATTGATTACAATAATAATATCCCGAAAGGAAGTACAATAATAATACAACATGACACATCAATAATACAAGAAGAATATCTTACGAAGTTGCACAATCTTCAATACTCCCTCTTAATGAGGAAAGTATGCTTCAACCACGATCATCATCATCAACATAGTTGCTGCAACTTTGTACTCAAACCATTGACTACTAACATCTCTAGAATCTGTACATCATAAGAAGTTCTACGGTGCCAACCATTTTTCATGTTGGATGTAGCTTCCACATATCTCTACAATGCTAGCCCTTTTTCATGTTGGATGTAGCTACCACATATCTCTACAGTGCCAGCCCTTTTGCAAGCTGGATGTATAGCTCACATGTCTCTACAATGCTAGCCCTTTTTCATGTTGGATGGAAGTCTCACACATCTCTGTAGTGCCAACCCTTTTTCATGCTGGATGTAAATCTCACAAATCTTTGCAATGCCAGCCCTTTTTCATGATGGATGCACATCTTTATAGTGCCAACCCTTTTCATGCTAGATGTAAATCTCACACATCTTTGCAGTGCCAACCATTTTTCATGCTCGATGCACATCTTTACAGTGCCAGCCCTTTTTCATGCTAGATGTAAATCACACACATCTCTGCAATGCCATCCCTTTTTCATGCTTGATACACATCTTTATAGTGCTAGCCCTTTTTCATGCTGGATGTAAATCTCACACATCTCTGCAGTTCCAACCCTTTTTCATGTTGGATGCACATCTTTACAGTGCCAACCATTTTTCATGTTGGATGTAAATCCCACACATCTCTACTATGCAAGCCCTTTTTTCATGCTAGATGCACATCTTTACAGTGCCAACCCTTTTTCATGCTGGATGTAAATCACATACATCTTCCACAATGCCAGCCCAACCCAACCCTTTTTCATACTGGATGTGAATACCACTTGTCTGCATCTAGAGCTCATCACTCCCACTCACGATGGACAACTCCAAGCTTGTCCCTGAAGTACTCAAACTTCACTCTTGACAGAGGCTTGGTCAACACATCAGCTCTCTACTCGTCTGTCGCAATATACTGAAGCTTCACTGCTCCTCTCTGCACCATATCCCTGATATAGTGGTACATGATCTCGACTTGTCATGAAACATTGGGTTCTCAGACAACTTCACACAACTCTGATTGTTGCAGAAAAAGCAAGTCACCTCTAACTCAAGATCGAACAATCCTGCAAGTAGCTTCTGAAGCCACACTGCCTCGCAGCTAGCTAAACAAGCTACAATGTACTCTACCTCGGTTGCACTAAGTGCCACACTCATCTGCTTCCTACTGAACTAGAAAATCATGATAGACCCTAAACTGAAGCACCATCCTGAAATGTTCTTCCTATCTATGACAGTGCCAACCCAATCTAAATCAACATAGCCTTGGAGGCTAATCCTCTGATACGTCGCATATATGAGCCCATAATCAATCGTACCTTTCAGGTACCTCAACACATGCTTTGCAGCAATCAAGTGAACATGTCTCCGCTCTACCATGTACTGACTCAATGTGTTCCCTGCAAAACCTATATTCGAACTCGTGTTCATCAAGTACATCAATGAACCAATCATTTGCCTGTATACTGTGGTTTCAACTATCTCTGAAGTAGTATCACACAACAACTTCAAGTTCGATGCCATTGGTGTAGCCATGGCCTTGCAATCCATCATCTTGAATCTCTTCAGCATCTCTACTACATATTTTCTTTGGCTCAGGAAAATCTCATCTGGATTCTACCAAGAATCATGCCAAGATTCTTGAACTCTTGCATCTACTACCTCTCAATGAGAGAAGAGATTTGATATCACTCTGAGCATATCCCTGAGATACCGAGGCAAACGACCTGTTATCCACTAAGTTGCACTTGGGTGGATTTCCAGTGAACCGCCAAAGGCTTGAACAATCCAATTGTTCATTATTAAAGTTTAGAAATCCATTAGGCCAATCAGTGGCCCTTCTTTTTTAATTTTTTTACATGTTCATACCATGCAGGGAATTGTAATAAATTACTTAAAATGATGAACTTATGTAAAAGGTCTGGCTTTCCTAGGACTTAGTCATCAATACTTTACTCTATGGTGTTTTTTCCTTGAGAATTATATGTCATTTTTTAATGACTTCTAATTTTTGAGTTTTTCACTCACTCCTCTAAAGCTGAAGTGTCTCTGTGATTATGCCTTGGGAGGTTATTAAAACCCAGGTGTCAATATATATTACCATGCTAATCATTAATTTTGAGTCATATGAACATGTTTCGTCTTCATAGGTTTTCTGGAATTCAATCTTGTAGGAGGTTTCTTCTACTCCTTTTATATAATACCGATAATTCACCTTATGAGGTGAGTCTTTCAAACTTGTGAGACATTTCATATTCCTCTTCTCTTGAACAATCTTCTATTGCCTTCCTATGAACAAGTTCATTGTCTTCTGTGGTATGAGCATGCTACCTCTTCTTTTTTCCTTTCTTCGCATGGCCTTTGACTTTGGGGCAATCTCTTGCAAGATGTCCCTTTTCATCACAAGTGTAACATCTGCAATTTGAGTAGTCTTTCTGAGATCTATGATTCTTTTGGAATCTTATAGGCTTCTGGTGAGAGTGTTCTTCTTTCTTGTTTTTTTCCTTCTTTGAATGAATTGCTAAGGCTTGATCATCATCTTCAACCATCTTCTCTTCTCTTGCTTCAATTATGACTTTCTCTTGTGTATAATCCTCCCATATTCTACTGAATTTGGTGAGCTTCCTTCTAGAACAAATTCCTTGAATAAATGATTGCCATGATCTTGGGAGACCATTCAACGTAGCTATTACCAACTTTGCTTCTTCAACATTGTCTCCAAAAGCTTCTAGTTGTTCTTTGATCTGGGAGTCCCTTGTGATATAGGATTGTGTACTTTTTTAGTTCTGCATCTTCACACCCTTGAGTTGGTTCTCAAGTTCATCTTCCTATTAATGTTCTTTCCTTCATACATGTTGTTCAACACATCAAACGTCTCCTTGGGAGTCTTCAAGGAGGAAACATGTGGGATCAAGTGATCAAGTGATTCTTCTTGTGTTTAGCTTTGTCTTCATCTCCCTCTGACTCTCTAACTTTTTCTTTGACATAGTTTTCCAAGTCATGTTCTTCTAGTATGAGAAGCACTCTATACTTCCATGCCCGGAAGTTCTCAGCTCCTTCAAGCTTGTCGTCAAGCTTGGCATTGTTTGTCATCTTGATAAAATGAGAACCTCAAATGGAAATAAAGATAATAATGCTTACCAATAAGAGTGCTCCAACCAACTGCTTGCTTTAATGCCTTTTGGAAAGCTGCTTCTGGTTGATTCTAGGGTATGCAAGAGAAATCCTAATTTTTCAACTTTGGAATCTTGCAAATCTAATTTGCGAGAGAGATACACCTCCTCAAGGAGAATTGAGCAATGGTCTTCTTCTTTTGAAACTGTGGATAGAACTGCCAAAAATCTGATGCCCTTGTTTTTCCCGAGTAGTAGTGATAGGGCCAAAATTGAAAGTCCTCTGATCTAAGTTATGCCTCCACGGAAAGATGTGCCTTCCTAGGGAGAGTTGGAGAATGACTAGGTCGAAACCAATTGGTGGGCATCTAGTCTTAACGTTACTTGGAGAATGACTAGGTCGAAACCAATTGGTGGGCAGATAGTCTTAACATATAGAGCTCTCCTAGCTAGTTCTTGATCTTGATAGTTTTTAGGTCAAAACTGCAAAATCACAAAACTTGAATTTTCGTCTGCCGAAAGATGTGCCCACCTAGGGCGAGTTCAATGATGCAAAAATCGAGCTTTCTCTGTGGATGGAAAGACAGAAAACATGGAGCCCTAATCTCCTACAGTTATACTTGTTGCAGTTGTTACGACTTCACAATGAATTCTTTCAACATAGCTCTGATACCATGTTAGAATTTTATACTTTAACAATGGTTATGTTAGATCTTCAAACAATATACACAATTATACAATAACCATATACAATAGGATCGTTGAAAGAAAGACAAGCACAACAAAACAACAACACACAGATTTTCCTTTGGGAAACCCTAATAGGGAAGAAAAGCCAACAAACCTCTTAAGTATAGATTCGTCAATAAGTACAATGTCTTCTAGTACAATCCAAGAGCTAAATACTCTTCCACAAAAAGATCCCGAGAATAAGACAAACATAGAAAACCCAAGAATAAGATGTCTTCTCCAAGCAGCTACAGATCTCTCCCAAGCGAACTTGTTCTTCTTCTTCTTTCACTAGCGAATTGCTTGATGTGTCCAAATGAGGGAAACACCTCCCCTATTTATACTAGTTTTCCAAGTGATTTTTCCTTATGGGCGACTTGCTAATTTCCTAAGGCCGACTTTACACTCTAATGTTGATTTGACCCCACTCTAAGAAGTGTCGAACACTTCTTAGAGCCTATCATGTAGACAATACCTTAGATTAGACTTTGTATATTCCACAAGGGATAAAATCCCTTGTCAAACAAACAAGTCAACTCACTAGAATATATCACTACTCGAGTATGCAATGTGACCTCTAGTCTCCTTTTCGAAGTAAACATCTCGAGCCTTATTTACTCTTAGTCACTTCTCATGACTAATCAAGGCTACATTGGAGCCATCGTCTACCAACCATTGGTCAATTCTCATGACCTTTTTGGGAGAATGTCTGCAGAATGTTGTCCGGTGCTGCAACTGGGAGAAACGTCAACACCCTCTACAATGCAACAATATTCTTCGAAACATTAAAGGGCTTTCCATTGAGTTTCTTAAATTGCTTCTCAAGGTCAAAGAATTTCAACGGGGTTGACTTGTAATATACCAATTCAATTATTAACATATTAAATATAATTAAAGTTACAGTTTGTAAGTAGTTAAGATGATAGGGCCATGACTCATGACGAGTCTAGAATCCCAAACCATTCATTCATTGCAATCATCATTCATTGTTTCATTTCAATATATTTATCCATACCCTTGTAAACATTTAAAATTGTCTTTATTTGTGATGGGTTTGTCTAATAACTGTCAAGTTTGTTACAAGCACTCTTTAGAGAATATTGTTGGCATTTTTTTAGCTAATTTTCTTGGATAAATCAACATTGTTCCATCACTTATTCCAATTTTGAACTCAACATGAAGGGAGAAGCATTTGGTGAGGATAATCATATGTTCTTAATAATGATTTAGAGAGAATTCAAGGGTGGAGGAAATTAAACTATAAAAGATACATTAATTAAATGGAGAACGGTTGCTTCTAAGTGATTTTGGCAAAAGGATTTCTAGCTGACTTATTTTATTCCCACATCTTCATTCCTTCTCTTTTTTTATCTTAGAGGCCATGAATGTATGATCAATTCATGGCCAAAGGAAGTGTCTTTCTTTCACCCTCTTTGTATTTTGATCTCAGATGACACTTGCTTATTTATTTCAGTTGATGGAAGGATCACCTTGACTCTAGCATTGGCAACTCTTGATAATACAAAATCTTGGTTAGTTATGATAGCATGGTTCTTGTATTTGTATGGAATGGTGAAGAGATTCTTGTAGTCAACATTAATGTGATTTTTCCCGTCATTCGAGCAAATAGTGAAGCTTATAAAATTTCCTTGAATAATCCGCTTATGTTTTAATAGAGAATTAGAACATTTTGTATTATAAGTGTGACAATCTTCTTTTTTTTCATCACTATAATTCATTTCGTTTTCATTAAAGATACCCTAATTACAAGACTTATATCTCCTTCGCTAGATTAGTGGTCCTACAAAATACCAAGTACCCACTTCTGCAACTCTAAAATACAATTTCTTATTTCCTTGGAAATATGTCCTTGTCCCTTTACAACTTTANTTTACAACTTTACTTCCTTTTGACGATCCTTTCACCATCCCCTGTTGATCTTTGGTAAATTTGAGTCCCCCCCCCCCTCCTCTCTTTTTTAATATAAATCAAACTTGAGGCTTTACTTCTAAACAATAACTTAGCATCTTAAATATCCCTTAAATATACTTAATATGGTTATATCACTTTATTTATTAATTATTTAGCCATTAATAGCCATGGTGTTTTTCTTTCAATTCCAATGGCACACCTTTCAACCAAAATTACATACCTACGTCATCAACCTCTGAAATAGGTTGCCTATTATATAACCTTGTGACAGACAATGACCCACCAGATGATAACTCTCCTCCAAACCTCGACAATGCATTCCAGCAGCCGTGAGATATTCAACGTAACAATTTTTCTTGGTAGTTTCTTTGAACTAGCATGGCGAGGTCTTAGTCTTACATGGTCTTTCATGGTAATATTAATTCAACTTTAGACGATTTTTATTTGCATTGACTCACGATTTTGCCAATGCTGGACAAGACTCTAGGGATAGCAGTTTCAAAAAGATGCATGCCTCCTGTTGTCGGCCAAAATTGGCATGCATGTGCTGAAGCCCAAAAAGTGAACACACCAGCTCGATGACAACTCTCGAGAGAGAAGCCAATGTCACCAAACTCCTCTCTCCTCGCTTCAGGTTGGCTCTTCTCCAACTCTAGGGGGGCTTCCCTAAGATAGGCTTGCCAAGGCAAGTGCAACGAAGGGCAAGGTGATCTGAAGAGGCTGCCTTAGAGAAACATTTGTAACAAAAAAAAAAATGGATTGAGTGATGGGAAGGAAGGGGGGATCAGTCGTCGAGGGAAGACCAATGTCAGTACCAAAAGGGAGAATGGAGTCAAAAGAGGACTCAGGAAGGCCTTGTGTTTCATAGGAGTGAGATTAAACTAGTACGTTCCATAATCAAAGACAAGGAGAATGTAAGTATAACTAACTGATGTCCATTACTCCTAAGATCTTTAAAAACAGAACGTCGAAAAACAACTTGACAACTGCAAATGCTTTCCCAATGGACTAGATTATAGCCTTCTATGCTAGGTTTACTCTACATTTTATGAAAAACACGCAACCATGAAAGAGATGCCCAAATATATCAAAAACCCTAGATGATTTTTCTTTTCAGCTCAATGGGAAAAAAACTTCCAACTTTTTCCATAATTACAATGAAGGAGGTTGGCCTCTTTATAGGCCAAAAACCTCTTATCCTTTTTCTCAAAAAAGGATAAAAATAAAATAATAAACAAAAAGAGAAAAAGTGGAAAAAGATCTAGATCCACTTTTTCCTCTTTAACTAAAAGTAACTACCACTTTATTAAAAATAAATCTAATCTAACTAAAGTTTTAGTGCCCCTTCATTTGGGGAAATCCTACTTAACTAAGTGTTGAGTGCCAATGTAACCATGTGCCACTCTTTCACGGATTTAACACGAAGCTGCACCAACTGTCATTGGATAGGTTGGCTGTTTCAAATACGTGATTCACGGGTCACTAGATGCTGTCGCGGATTTGTAGAAAATTTCAGGGAAAATGCGATTTCTTTCAGCCTGCCGAAAAAGTGAAGAGGAGGCTTACGGCTGCCAGGATACTGATGGAGTGAGCTAGCTATGGAGCAATCCTCCCCCCATTGGACGGAGGAGGAGCAAAGTCAACGTTAACTTTGCTCCTCCTCCATCCGATGAGGGAGGATTGCTCCATAGCTAGCTTACTCCAGATACTGATTACAACTGAATCGGCTATCAAGAAGGCATACAGGGTGACATCCACGTCTGCTAATGAAAGACCCGTTAACTTTGCTCCTCCTCCGTCCGATGAGGGAGGATTGCTCCATAGCTAGCTTACTCCGGATACTGATTACAACTGAATCGGCTATCAAGAAGGCATACTGGGTGACATCCACGTCTGCTAATGAAAGACCCACGTTACAATGGAGAGACCATAAATTATGCTTCCAAGCTCCACGTATTAGTGGGAACCTCCCGATAGATGATAAATTGAATATCAGTGAAACTTGGCCACCAATTTTGATGTCTTAAGCTGCCACAAAAACATGGATTGCTCAAAATCTGAAGCCACAAAAAAAAGTGGACTCTTCTTCGACTTACTCCGTGAGCTGCTCCATCGCCTCCGCGATTGGAGATACATCCCAAGCGGCTTTTAGCGAATCGTGCGAGCATTGGGAAATGTCGAGCTCAACTTCTGAGTAATATTCATGCTGGCTGCCAATCGGGTTCAACAACTGCTCACACACTCGACTGTCAATGCACTCAAACTTTACGTAGCAAACACCGAGTGTCTTTGAAAGGACTCGTCAACGTGGAAAATCATCAGTCTTGGGCAAATTGACCGCTCCTCTCCACGGCAGTTGACTGGTGCTCTGATAGTGGACAGGATCCCACTCCATGCGATCGGCGACCCATGCTCTCCATTTGAAATTCATATCTTTTAATTGTACCATAGTGCCAGACATACACGATAAGAAGAAATACGCCCTTATGACGTCTTCTGAATGTCTCAAACAGCTCATTCCTGATTGACAAAAGCGGCAACTTCACATGCTCCTTCTAAAATGCAATGATAGAATCTTTTCCTTGCCTAATCCAGTCATCAAGATTAGTACTGCCCATCCACCTACTATGGCGTAAAAGCAATGCTGAACAAACTACAAGACCGACTGCAGTTACTCGTAACCACAACCTTTCTGCCCTCCTTGGCCTCCTATGCTTTGAAACAATTTGCGACGAGCATTAACCGAGTGTCCCAAGGTTAGAAGATATCAGGGTAACAACACTCTGTATCTCTCCATCTGTCCACTTAGATTTCTGCTGAAGTTCCTCGGGCAATGCCTTAAATTGGCAAATAACAGAAGCATTTTGAGTAACAAGAGAGTAATCACTCTGCGGAAGTTCACATGTATTTTCCAATCCGGCCATAACTTTGTTAATAGCAACCAACATAGAAGACATTGCCTTCCGATTGAATTCTTTAAAAACCTTTTCTCCAAAAATATCAATCTCCTTGTGAATCTCAGCAAGAAGTGTTGCAAGATGCTTCTGTAAAGTTGTCAGCTCTTCCACATTAGCCAGATGCTGCAGGGGAGAGCCCTCAGTAATGAATCCATGCACCAGTTGTATGGTACCTTCAATAAATGCTAATGGTCCTCTTTCAAAAATCATAAAATGCACTTTTCGAGAATATGGTCCCTCTGCCCGAGATTGCCAAAACAGCAAGTGCTTTTGCACATCATGTAAATTTGACAAGGTCTGTTCAGACATTTCCTCTAGTAGCACAATAACTTCATCCACCACCGGCATCAATGACTTGTCAACCGACAGTCTGGATGAGATGGATGGGAGGAATAACCTTAAATGTTGGAAATTCTCGACTTGCCTAATGAAAAATGCTATTTCGACGTATGCCTTCGACCCATGCCAAGGACACATTTTAGAGCTCTTCAATCACTTCTCAGACGCTTTTATTACATTACCCAATAGGAACCGGCATAGCTAGGATTTAGTGCTGCTTGATCAGAATCAAACCAGGGAGGGGCAGATGGAACTATTGGGAATTCAGCTCCTGAAACTTCTTATTCAAATGAATCCGGGAATGATGATGATTATGCTTTGACTAATACTGGGAATGAGGAAACCAGAAACATTGCTTATTCAAATGCTGGTGGGAAGGCTCCTGTAAATGCTGGGAATAAGCTTGTTGTGCTGCTCGGTCAGCTCTTTATTCAATTGATGTTGGTTATACTGGTTATGATGGAAATCCCGTTCCTTATGCTGCCGGAAATGACCCTGGTAATGTTGTTCTGGGAACTGAGGCTGGAAATGAGTAGGCTGGTTCTACAGGTGTTGATTTGAATGATCCTGGTTATGTTGTTCTTTCAATTGCTTCTTCAACTCCACGGCAGCTTCCCGTCTCAAGTGAGACCCACCTGACCTCCTATGTAGGCTGTAAAAACGCAATAAATACTCAATTTCCAATCTCAAGGTGAGATGCTTCTATCAAGTAAATGTGGGGTAATCGCCAGGGGAATGCTAAATTGTACGAGGTTAAAAGGGCAAGCAATAGCAATCAGGTCCTCCCAACACACCATCAAGCGATCGCAATCTGGGGAAGTGTCAATCTATTGAAGGAAGCTCAAGGTTCGAAGCTTTGGTCTATCTAGTGGAAGTGGTATAATGGCCCTTCAAGGTACAACAAGGATCAAGGGGCAAGCAGTGCTAAGGGGTAAGTGTCCTCAATCTTTCTTTCCTTCCAAGCTAATGGTTCTAAGCATCTGTCCAAAGGCCATAATCTTATTGTAACCAAGCTCTTTATTTTATTTAAAGCAGGCTCCTGACTCTTTAGGATTTATCTTAATTAGAAAGCACTATAGTAAATAAAACCAGGCTCTTAAAATGAGGTTCCTCCTATATCCCGGTCCTTTTTGAAGCTGCTGTTCTGAAGGATTTGACATACTTGGTCTAAAGCAATTTACCTCTTCCATTCAAGGGAGCAAAGGGGAATTAAATTAGTTTTTTAGTTGTTAAAAGGGCGAGATCCACCCTCACCGGCCAAGAGCCAAGCGTGAGTGTATAGCACTGTATACTGAAGTATTTATCAGCTTGTGTCTATATCATAGCAAATCTATTCACAGTAAGTTCGTGATTATGGAGCATAAGTAAACCAAAAAAGAATATCTTTATGTCGTAGTTAATGAGGTAGCTCAATGAGCAGGGTTCTCTTGGTGTGTTGTAGTTTCCTTATTCGTAGTTACTATAGTTGCCATAGTTGTTTCCGTTGCCTTAGTTGTATTTGTTCGCTCTATCCTGTCCCCATATGAGCTATGGGTATTGATCTGAGGGTGTTGTATCCATCGGGTTATTTCACTTTCAATTTTTATAATGCAAGATTGAAACAATCAGTATGGCCAACTAAACACCTATAGGTAATGCCATAATCACGTGTCCAACAGATTCGGCTAAAAGTAATTAGTAATTACATAGTTAAGCTGAGTTCCTTATACGTATTTACTAAAGATCCTTCGGGGATTCCTTCTAGTTGATACTATACACATGGCAATTACGTAAGATCAAGATATGGTAATAAATGCTAGTAAGTTAAGCACAAAGGTAAGTAAGCATCACGTTATCAGCGTAAGTACTAAAGCTGTATACACACACCATAATACAAGGTATATAAGTTATTATGTATCACGTATTATATTTAATGAATGGTCACTCTTATTACATGCTATGAGCTCATTGTATTATAGGAAAAGGCATATCTATCTCACTTCATAGTTCATGGTAAAGCTATATATGGATATGATGTTTTATCTCATTATCTTCCAACACCCATTCTGAATGCTATGAGTGCAACCCGTAGTATGAACAAAGAGATACTTGCAGCTTAGGTTACATGATGATCCTTACTATTACTTATCTCTATACTATTTATAGGACATAATAAGGAGATCTCACATCACTAATTAGGGAAGAGCTTGTACATCATTACCATAACTAAACTGTGTAATTAATATGGAGCTTAGCTGTTTTTAGTAGTGTAATTCAATGTTGTGATAGATTATGGAAACATAGTAGTATCATTCAGCTTTGAACAACTTGTATTAGAAGCTGATTAAGCGGATCTGTCGTTCATAGCAACCCGATGTTTAGGGGTGTGGGTAGTGGACACACTTGCGAGAGTAAAGCTGGTCAGTCAAGCACCAGGTTATTCTGCATATTATGAACGAGTACGAGTAACAGAGCCAGTCGACCTAGCTTAACCAGCCGATGATATAGATCCGAGAGAAGCACCTATGGCTAAGACTATAGATACATATCCATACCCATAGCCCATAGCATACCTTCATGTCCCAGCTTACTCCCTTTTCCTGGTGACAGATACGTATATAGCCCCTGAGCTACCAGTTCTAGGTCCGGTTATGAGAGCATCAGTATTACATAAAGGTCACATAAGGTATCCATGCCATAGAAGCAAAGCTAGCAGCATCACTTGCAGTAGTCCCTCCATTAACAGACCCCACGGGAGCAGCACCAATTTAAGTTCCAGATATGGATGCATTCTTCTTAGCCAGCCATTCAACTGGTAAAATGCGGTGCACAAAACAGGCTACAAAAAAGGTCAAATGCAAGACCCTACAAAATCCAGGACCTACTATGCCTGCCTTTTAGTAGTGTGTTATCCCTAATATTTTGCGCGCTCAATAAATACCGCTCAATCGATGTGTGAATGAGCTCAGCCAAGGTGGAGAAACCTAAATGCCAATGAGCTCGAGCCCCACAGGGGATGGCTTTCTGCGAATATATCGATACACCACCAGACGGATGGCTTTCTGTGGATTTTGCTATTGGGCCAAGTTCGTAACTGGGCTGGGTTCTAAGTTCTAACGTAACAGGGCCAGTGGGCGCTTTTTTGTGTGCGCTCTACCCCATTACATTATCTCTCGGCGAATAAAACATGTTTCTATCTATACACCAAATTGAACATTGAAGACATAAAACATTTAAGCAAAACAACTCTATTAATAATCCGTCCACTCTGTGATTCAACTCTTTATCCTTCATAATTAGCCTCGGAATGATTCCCAATATTAGCAAATTTTCCTGCGTATGAGAGCATTCAAGTAAGGATAGGTAAGAGATGTGTGAGGCTATCCTCCTCGAACTGTTCCTAGGAGAGAAGCATTAGTAATGTAAGGGAGGTATTGGGGAGATAGTGAAGGCTTTCAAGACTTGTGCATAATGCTTACATATATTGTAAGCTCCAATACTTCCAATGCATAGGAACCAAAGGAAAACCATAGGTGCAAATAACCATCCAACATGTCTGTGCCATAATGCTGCACACTAAATAGAATAACCAAGATGACCACTGCAACAGCCACAACTACAATAGTGCTCATTCCACGATGATCTACCATGAAGCCACCGACAGAGGAAAGGACTCTTTAATGGTCATAGTCCTTCATAACCTTCCACACAGACTGGACACTTGAAAATTGTTCCCAAAACCACACCTTCAGTACTCTGAAAAACCCTGCGCGCAACATCTGGGTTGCATCCGAAGTCTAATTTTTCCTTGCAAAAGGAAAAATGGACAGCTTGCAGCATACAAGTGACTGCATGTGACTTCAAACCAACTCTGAGAAACACGTTACCAATGAGGTGGTAACACCTCCATAGGTATATTGTGGCAGTCATAAACTACATGCAATAGTTTGATTGACCATGTCCTTTTTCCCACACGATCCAATCTAGTGACGCTTGGTTTTATACACCAAATCCCCAAGGTTCCTATCTGTGTTTCAAATGTAGGTGCGTGAGAGAGATTATTCTAGTACAGTGAGGTAGCCATTATATGTCATCCCTGTACTTGCTTTTGTAATGACTTTGCCATATTTTTTTATCTACCACCTAATTAGTTATTTCTTTAAGACCTTGGCAACATATCTTTCCTTTTCTAACCGAATTATTTATAGATGGGCCTTTGATTTCTCTTAGCACAATTTTGATCAACTCTTCAAATATTTGCAATAGAGATAATCTTTCTTCAACGGAATTTATAACTTTGAATGGCCATAGGTTGTGTTCAAGACTCAGATCAGAGAAACTTGAAAACAAGTGGACAAAAGTTGGATAAGACAAATTCTGAAAAGGTGTGCCAACAACTAGCACAAAACTTGTAGAAACATTGACAAAAATTTCAGACTTTTGCAAACAATTAGTTTACCCAAATTTCAGATTTAAAACTTGTCATTAATAAAAACACCTCTCATGCATTTAAATCAATAACCCAACAAGATGAAACACTGAAACTAAGTCTGTTGCGGCGGAGAAAATCACATAAAAAAACAACAGACTGATAAACACATAAAACAGCCGAAATTTCGTCAATGTGACCCTAGCAAAACCCCACCCTAGGGAAAACCACTCCAAGAGAAATTTTATTGCAGCAATTCTTAGGCAGAAAATTAATTTATAGAAGCATTATTTTAGCATTAAATGACTTTACCAAATTCCTCAATTTCCGTGCCCACCTCAATTTTTGTGCCCAGATGACAATAAGGAGTGTACGGATTTTTTGTGCCCATAAAAGAAAACGAAAAAGAAAAATCTCTTCTCAAAAATCGTGCCCTAAATTTTTCTCGAAATTTGTGCCACTGTTGTACCGTACGGGCTGTCCAAAACACTACAACTCAGCAGAAATAAATGCCTTTGGAAACGTGCCCAGCTCCTTGGGATTCATGCCCTCTTGAGAAAAAAATATTTCTCCTTGGGATTCATGCCCACTTGACAAAAAATGAAGCTCCCTCTCTCTCTGCAAATAACTCAACCAAATGCTCACTCTTGGAAATGCTTTCCTTCAACTTATCTTGCACACTACCCTAGGCTCTCTCTTATAACTTGAGTGACTTTTCACCTTCCCCATTCCCTAAATCCAAAGGCCAAGATTAAATCTTGCATTTTCAAGATCAAGGGTTAGGAAACTTTCCCCCAAAAGTGGTTACATTTAATTTTAATAAAGTCATATTTTACTTTATGAAACAAGTGTACTTTATCTCATAAAGTCACTTTATAAAATTAAAACAAGGGAATACTTTATAAAAGTCCCATTACATAAGAGTCACTTTAAACTTTATAAAACAACATTACAAAGTAAAGCAGCCTACCTAGTGCATGGTCACTTCCACATACAAGACAAACATGTGGAGTGCCTCCAGAGCTAAATCACTAACATTCCCTCTTAGCGATGGACGTACTCACTGTCATCATCAACAGGTCATGTCCTCAAATCCATTACATTGTTCGCTGTAGGAGCTCCCTCTGAACCTGGAACCAACGCTACTACCTGCACTGAACTCGAATCTAAAGAAAACCTTCTGGCAGCCACCCTGAGTTCCAAGGAGAATCCATTCTCCACTCTTGAACATTGGTTCGCTCGTGCTGGTTGAGCCTCCTGCCAGTGCTCAGAAGAGACTCCTTCTCTTCCATCGAAACTCGGGATTGTACCCTTAGCGCCACTGTAGTCTCAAGAGCCTTCTGCTCCTCGTCCGACTCATCAACCATGGATTGTGCACTGAACTTGTACAACCCACCGAACCGATCACCAATCAATTGTGGATTAATCAGTCCCGCTCTCTCCGAGTATATATAAACATGTCCCATATCATATCTATCTGGAAAAATGTACACATGTCCCCTCCCGAACAATGTCGAATACTCTGCATCGTCCAAGGCTGAGACCGTGTAATATCCCAAATACTGATATTTTCTAATTCTAAGCAAAATTACTGAAATAGCCAAGCATGCAAAATTGCCCTATATTATAGTTGAATTTAGGGTTAGGTTTTGCAGGATAGAATGTAACACTTACCACTAATAAGCCGGCCGAAATGCTCCTAAGAGAATATGCATGCATCAAGAGTCGATCTGGTGATGAACTGGTGCTTTCTACCTCTAGTGATACCCCAACAACATGAACCCAAAATCAGCTAAGGGTGACGTTTTTAGTGAAGGAGGTGTCTGTTGAAGCTGAGAATTTGCAGGAGTGGTAGTCTTTCCGTGACGAAGAGGATGCCCGACACATGCGGAAGTTCTGAGATCTCTAAGCAGGCTAGCGAATTAAACTGGAGGTTTAGCTGTTCACACCCCCTTGATCCCCAAATTGTTGAGAACTACTCCGAATGAGCAAGAAAGGCTCTGATAATCACCGGGTACTGGAGGATGATACCGATGATGAGAATGGTGCCAGTCTTCTGAAGATAAATGGAGATCGGGGGACCCAGTAAATGATTTGGGCTGCACATGTGTCCCTGCAAACAATCTCTGATGGATACTGGATAACTGCAACTGAATGAATAAGTTGAAGAGCAGATAGTGCACCTAGATGGTTTACCCTGGATGAGACTAGGGCAAATATCTCACTGCCAAAACCCCGTTAGCTGAGGACGTCGTCTTCAACCCCAACTGCTGTGGCCGCACACTGTGCTGCTACTCAAGAGCTCCAAAATCAATAATAATCTAATGTAACCTTCTTTGGTCTCATTACCCTCTTAAATAGAATCTCATAAACCTTTAGGGTTTGCATGTCACTTTTAGGGTTTCCACTTTACTTTTGCATGCATGCAATTCTATTTTAATGTTGACTTTTAAGCCTAAAGAAACAAGGCTTCGTCCATCCGACTGATGATTTGACGCTGAAGGAATGTCCTGTAGTGCTCTTAGTATCAAATCCATTCAGTCAATTCCCTCGTATGCAGTACCCGCTCGAACCTAAGGGAATTAAATAGGTTAGCGGGTGTTTGGTATGCTTAATTACATGGGGGATATTACAGTCCTCCCCGCTTGAAATTGCTTGTCCTCAAGCAACTGCAAACTAGGATGATGCAATACCTGCTCTCCTTCCCATGTGGCGTCCTCCATAAGTAATTCCTTCCATTTCACTAGATACTCTCGAATCACCCTATTTCGGAGCTTCCTTTCTTGTACCTGTAGAATTTGCTCTGGAATTAGTACCAATAGCCCTTCATCATCTAGAGGAGATAATTCCATGGATGGAGCAATGTGTTGTCCTAATGTTTTCTTGAGACTAGACCCATGGAATACATTGTGAATCTTGCTTTCTTCCGGCAGTTCTAACTCATAAGCCACCTCTCCAACCTTCTGAATTACCTTGTAAGGACCATAGAAGCGAGGTTTTAGTTTCTTCGCTTTTTTCTATTTTAGGGAAGATTGTCTGTATCGAAAATATACCAAATCTCCTACCTCGAAGCTCCTCTCAACCCTGTGTCTGATTGCGTATAGTTTCTATTGATTTTGTGTTGCCTATAAGTTTTCTTTCAGGATTTTGAGAATATCCTGACTATCCTATATCCAGTCTTTGGCCTTGTGTCCTCTATTGTCTCCAAAGGCTAGATCTGCGAAGCTCAGTGCCTCATAGCCATACAGTGCTTTAAAAGGTGTCATCTTGATAGACATGTGGTAGGTGGTATTGTAACAGTATTCCCCCAAGTTCAGCCACTTAATCCATGTCCTTTGTTGGCCTGCTACATTATTGCGTAGATACCCTTCAACCCACTTATTGACAATCTCAGTCTGTCCGTTGCTTTGCGGGTGATAGCTCGTACTGGTAGCGAGTTCTGTCCATACCAATCTGAATAACTCCTGCCAGAAGGCACTGGTGAATTTACTGTCCCAATCACTGACTATGCTTTTGGGTAACCCGTGTAGTTTGAAAATTTCTCTGAAAAATAACTCGGCTACATGGCTTGTGGAATAATTGGATGATATAGCAAAGAAATGGGCGAATTTGGTCAGTCAATCAACCACGACATATAAGCAATCTCGCCCTTGGACCTTGGGCAACCCTGTAATGAAGTCCATAGAGATACTTTCCCACTTCTGTTCCGGAATTGGTAGTGGTTGAAGTAACCCTGCTGAATGGATGTGCTCGACCTTGTTTTGCTGACAAATGTTGCATTCCCACACGTGCTGCATAACCTCCCCCTTGAGACCCTTCCATGAGAACCTCTCTCGGATCTTCCTGTAGGTCTTCAAGAAACCCTGATGTCTTGATAGTGGAGAGTCATGTGACGCCTGTATGATTTTCTTTCTTAAAGTTGATTCTGGGACGAGGTATATCCTACTCTTGTAATAGATGATGTCATTGATAATTCTATACCTGTCATCCTGAACCTGCCCATCCAATAATTCGCAAGCAAATTTATTTTTGGAGTATTCTACTAAAAGAAGAGCCATCCAATTTGTAGATATACTCATGAGAGATAATGCAGCGGGTCGTCTAGATAATGCATCAACTACTATATTGTTCTTACCCTTCACATACTCTATCTCGAAATCGTAGGCTTGCACTTTGGTGACCCATTTCTTTGGTGACTCAATCAACTCCTTCTGCTCCAAGAAGTACTTGAGGTTGTTATGATTTGTCTTGATTTTGAACTTGCTGCCCACCAGGTACTGTCTGAATTTAGTGAGAGCATGTAAGATGGCTAGCATCTCCTTGTCATATATCGAGTAGTGGCACTATTAGTTCTTCAGTTTCCTGCTCTCAAATGCAATGGAGTGATGGTTTTGCATCAATACTGTTCCTAGCCCTACCCCTGAGGCATCACATTCTACTACAAACGGCTGTGAGAAGTCTAGTAATGCTAAAACCGGGCAAGAACTCATGATGACTTTCATCTTCTCAAACGTTTTCTGTGCTAATTCTGTCCAGGTGAAGGCTCCCTTCTTTGTGAGATCTGTGGGGTGCGGCGAATTGGGAGAACCCCTTAACATACCTCTGGTAATATGTGCAAAGGCCTAAGAAGCCTCTCAATTCTGTGACTGTTTTTGGCGTGGGCCAATCCCTGATAGCTCGAATTTTCTCCATATCAACCTGTACCCCTTCTGCACTGATTATGTGCCCCAGATACAGCATTTCCTTGATGCCAAATTCAAACTTGGACATCTTTGCATAAAGCGAGTGTTCTTCTAGAATGCTTAGTACTTTGTCCAGATGCTTCAGATGTTCCTCCCATGTTTTGTTGTAAATCAAGATGTCATCAAAGAATATTAGCAAAAACGTAACTGAGCTCTGAAAGTATGGTTCATGCATGATTGAAAAGTGGTTGGAGCATTGGTAAGTCAAAAAGGCATGACTAGAAATTCATAGTGACCATATTGACAACGTGTTTTAGAAATGTCTTGAACCCTTACTCGAATCTGATGGTACTCCGAGCGAAGATCAATCTTTCAGAAGTATTTGGCACCCTGCAGCTCGTCCATGAGTTCATCAATCCTAGGGATGGGATACCTGTGTTTGATGGCCTTTTTGTTGAGTGCTCTGTAATCGATGCACATTCGCAGTGTGCCATCCTTTTTCTTGACTGAGACTACTGATGATGCAAAGGGGCTAGAGCTGGGCTGAATGTATCCAAGCTCCAGTAATTCCTTGATCGTCTTCTTGATCTCATCCTTATATCTTTTGGGATGCCGATAAGAAGTGGTGATGGTTGCCTGTGTCCCCTCCTCTAGCTCAATGATGTGCTCAAAGCCCCTGTTTGGCGGTCTACCTGGTGGAAGGTCCTGAAATACCTTTTCGTGCTTCTGTAATAAAGCCTGAATATCATCTGGGTGTTGTGTGTTGTTCTTTGGAGGTTTCCTAAAGGTGACAAAACATTCTGCAACCCATTCTATGTCACCTTGTCTGAGTATTGCCTCCATTCTCTGTGAAGAGACTAGTTTTGGGGGATAAGTGTTCATGCCCCTCAAAACAACCCGTTTTCCATCTAGCCCCTAGAATTCCATTTCCATGATCGGTAGTCTGTAGTATATTTCCCTATTGAATAAAGCCATTGAACGCCTAATACTACATGTGTATTTGCCACATCTACTACATAAAATGAATCTGTCATCTGGTAGTTGCCTAATGTGACATTCAATTTTGGAATCCAATAGTTGCACTCCATGCTAGAGTTTCCAGCTACAACTACAGTAAATCCCTCGAATTTCTCTGTCGAAATACCCCTCTTGGCTACCCAAGCAGAATCAATGAAATTGTGGGTTGCTCCCCCATCAATCAATACTCCCACTCTTTGGCCCTGTACTACTCCTTTGACCTTGAGAGTATGGAATCTAGGTACTCCAGCTAACGTAACAATAACTCCCTCTGGTGTATCACCCTAGAGTGACTTTCCTCTGCTCCCCGTAATTCTTCTGTCGCCTTCTGCTCATAGTCCTCCCCGTCACTGTTTGAATATACTTCGATGTAGTGAACCTTCACCTTTCCTGCGCACCTGTGTCCAGGAACACATGGTTCCTGACAAGTAAAACATAATTTCTTACACCTCAAGTCTTTCCTAATATCCTCGTCTAACCATATTTTCTTCGGAAAATCCTACTCGAAAGGTTTCTTGTCCTTGTCCCTAACTGGAAAGTTGGTTTTGAGAGGGAACCTATTCTTCGGGACTGACTCTTGGAGATCTCTAGCTCGGCTAATGGCATCCTGTAGAGTGAGGGGTTTGTAGGCTTTCACCCATCCCTGTAGTGGTTGTGTTAGGGCCTCAGTAAACAACATTGTCAACCCGCTCTCTGACACATCTGTTACAATGACCGCTCTCCTCTGGAATTTTGAGATGAAGGCTTCGGCGCTACCTGTCTGTTTGAGTTGAGCCAACTCTCTGAAATGTATCTCTGGATCTTTCCTATCGAACCGCTCCATGAGTTTCTGAGTGAACTCACTATAGGAATGGATGGTGTTGTGACCCAATGTCACTAATCCGTGGTACCACCACTCATGAGCCTCTCCGTCCAGGTGAAGTGTAGCCAATTTAATGGCATCTGTCTCTGTCATGGGATTGAGTTGGAAATAGGTATCCAACTTCTGAACCCATATCCTCGCTCAACCTCCGCGAGTCCCATCAAAGTTTGGGATGGTCAACTTGCCCAAGGTTTTCTGCAACTCATAGTTATGATTGAATCCCTTGTTGAAATTCCTAGGCCTGTTCCTACTCTTCATGTTGCAAAAATCCGGAAAAGACATGGTTGCATGAAACTCATCCCCTAAGTCCCTGTATTCCTACAAATAAGCTCCAAAGGGTTTGCTAGGCTCTACCTGCATGACTGGACCTCCTACTACATCTGCCAAGAAGTGAGGCATAGTAGGCCTGTTGGAAGGTCTGTTATATATGTGCGGTGTATTCTGTATATTTGTGTATGCAACCTTCTCACTGCTGCTTATAGGCCCTCTATCTACCAGTGAGGGAGGTGTACTGTTGTTACCTGGTTCTGGTTTCGCCGATAATCTGTTGATTGCATTAAGTACATATTTTTTTCCCTTTGGCTAAGTCTTGCAATGCAGATACTAGGTTGCGAAACTCCATCCTGTCCTCATCTTCTCCCGTTCCTTTTCCCCTGCCAGAGTGTATACTTGTTGGGTCCATGTCTAAGTTGGTATCTTCTAGTTAGATATCCTCAAAGTCCTCCGTGTACCTACTCCTCCTTTTCCTATAGGTTACAAAAGTGTCATCTTCTGTATTCATCTACTTCTCATGTTCAAGCCCACAGCTGGCAAAAAACATGCTCTGATATATCCCAAATAATACTGTAATATCCCAACTACTGATATTTTCTAATTCTATGAAAAAATACTGAAATAGTCAGGCATGCAAACTGCCATGCAAAATTTCCCTATATTATAGCTGAATTTAGTGTTAGGGTTTGCAGGATAGAATGTAACACTTACCACTAATAAGCCGGCTAAAATGCTCCTAAGAGAATATGCATGCATCAAGAGCCGATCTGGTGATGAACTGGTGCTTTTTCCCTATGGTGATACCCCAGCAACATGAACCCAAAATCAGCTAAGGGTGACGTTTTCAGTGAAGGAGGTGTCTGTTGAAGCTGAGAATTTGCAGGAGTGGTAGTCTTCCCATGCCGAAGAGGATGCTTGACACATGTGGAAGTTCTGAGATCTCTAAGCATGCTAGCGAATTGAACTGGAGGTTTAGCTGCTCACGCCCCCCTGATCCCCAAATTGCTGAGAACTGCTTCGGATGAGCAAGAAAGGATCTGATAATCACCGAGTACCGGAGAATGATACCGATCATGAGAATGATGCCAATCTTCTGAAGATAAACAGAGATCCGTGGACCCAACGAATGATTTGGGGTTTTCCAGCTAAAAACCCCCCTACGGCTGCACACATGTCCCTGCAACCAATCTCTAATGGATACTAGAAAACTGCAACTGAATGAATAAGTTGAAGAGCGGATGGTGAACCTGGATGGTTTAACCTGGATGAGACTAGGGCAGATATATCACTATCGAAACCCCGTTAGCTGAAGATATCGTCTTCAACCCCAACTGTTGTGGCCGCACGTTGTGCTGCTACTCAAGAGCTCCAAAATCAATAATAATCTAAAGTAACCTTCTTTGGTCTCATTACCCTCTTACATAGAATCTCGTAAACCTTTAGGGTTTGCATGTCACTTTTAGGGTTTCCGTTTTACTTTTGCATGCATGCAATTCTATTTTAATGTTGACTTTTAAACCTAAAGAAACAAGGCTTCTTCCATCCGACTGATGATTTGACGTTGAAGGAATGTCTTGTAGTGCTCTAAGTATCTCGTAGAATCTCGTAGTATCTTGTAGTGCTCTTAAATAGAATCTCGTAAACCTTTAGGGTTTGCATGTCACTTTTAGGGTTTCCGTTTTACTTTTGCATGCATGCAATTCTATTTTAATGTTGACTTTTAAACCTAAAGAAACAAGGCTTCTTCCATCCGACTGATGATTTGACGTTGAAGGAATGTCTTGTAGTGCTCTAAGTATCAAATCCATTTAGTCAATTCCCTCTTATGCAATACCTGCTCGAACATATGGGAATTAAATAGGTTAGTAGGTGTTTGGTATGCTTAATGAGAGGGGTGACATTACAGACCGAGAGCAAGTTTACCCTCATCCCTAGAACAAAGAGGACCCCATCCTAATCAATGTATCCTCCATGACTAAGTTAGTAAGTTGGAATTTGACTTTTCCAACTCCTTGCACTGCACGTGCTTGTCCCCCTTCTGACTAAACGAACCAGTCAAGACCAGCCTCAGAAATGATACGAAATATATGACATATTCCAGTGATATGACGTGAGGCTCCACTGTCAACATACCAACTACCATTCTGAACTAATCCATTGCTGGCGAGGCCCAACACTAGAAATAGGGGAGAACAATGAGAACTCCTTCTCGAATCTTCTCGTAAATTCCTCTTCTTCTATTGTAGCTACAACAACCGTATCTTTCTCATTCTTCTTCTTCTTCTCAGGACACTGAGAAGCAAAGTGTCCATACCAATTGCAAGCAAAACATCGAACTTTGCTCAAGTCCTTCTTGGACATCTTCTTGCTATTAGCAGAAAGAGCAACATTCTCCTCATTAGCACCCTCCTTCTGTCCACTGCCTTGAGATCCTTTCCAAACCTCCTATTGAGTGAAATTATCCCATAATCTGCTCCAATCTGGAAGATGTTCTCGAGCAACCACACAATTCACAAAGACTTCCCATTCCTTAGTGAAGCCTTTCAAGGCTATGCTTACTAACTCAGAATCAGAAATGACTTCTCCAACTGCAGCTAGCCAATCTTTTATCTAGGTCACCCGAGTAAGAAAAGATGCTATACTCTCACCCTTGGCCATCTTGGTTCCCGACAATTTTTCCTTGAGAGCCATTATCTGATTCTCATTCTTAGCGTCATACAAGCCTTTCAATGTATTCCACATTTCATAAGCAGTCTTCTTCTCAGCTACATGTGGAATAAGGTGGTCCCTTATATCATCCAGAATCAACCTTTGGGCTTTGGCCTCTTTTACCTCATGCATATCCAAAGCAACAAGATCAGTATCAGGAAGAGGAGTTACCACAGTGCTAACCATGATCCATAGTCGATTTTCCTTGAGAACAACATTCATCTTGACTTTCCACTACAAGTAGTTGGACATACCATCCAACTGATCCTCGTATCTGATGCATGCAGTCATCTCTGCTATCAAAGAAAAAATAGACCACCAAAAGAATAATAGCTTCACTGTTCCCCACCACCTGCAAGTCACATCCAAATAAGATCTTCCAATGTACAAGTTGTTAAAAAAGCACAGCGAGAAGCCTTGCCCAACATCTCAACACTGTTGCTGTACCCACAATCAGCTGTAAACACAGAGCCTCACAGCTCTGATACCATGTAGAAATATTGACAAAAATTTCAAACTTTTGTCAAACACTTAGTATTCCCAGATTTCAAACTTAAAATTTGATATTAATAAAGACACCTCTCATGCATTTAAATCAATAACCCAACAAGCTGAAAAACACAGAAACTAAGTCCGTAGCAGCGGAAAAAATCACATAAAAAACAGCGGACTGATAAACCCATAAAACCACAGAAATTTGGTCAATGTGACCCTGGAAAAACCCCACCCTAGGGAAAACTTGTCCAAGAGAAATTTTATTGCAGCATTTATCAGGCAGAAAATTAATTTACCGTAGCTTTAGACGACTGTACCAGATTCCTCGATTTACGTTCCCACCTTGAATTCCGTTCCCACCTCATTTGCTGTGCCCAACTGACAGTACAGATTGTATTAACTGTACAAAATTGTACAGATTTCTGTGCCCAAAAAAAAATATACAAAAAATTATCTTCTCGAAAATCGTGCCCATAAATTTTTCTCAAAATTTGTCCCATTGTTGTACCGTACGGACTGTACGGAACAAATCAACTCAGCAGAAATAAATGCCTTGGGAAATGTGCCCAGCTCCTTGGTATTTGTGCCCTCTTGAGAAAATAATATTTCTCCTTGGGATTCATGCCCACTTGAGAAAATAATATTTCTCCTTGGGATTCGTACCCACTTGAGAAAAATTGCAGCTCCCTCTCTCTCTCTACAAATAACTCAGCCAAATGCTTTCCTTCAACTTATCTTGCACGCTACGCAAGGCTCTCTCTTGTAACTTGAGAGTGTCTTTTCACCTTCCCCATTCCTTAAATCCAAAGGCCAAGATTAAATCTTGTCTTTTCAATATCAAGGGTTGAGAAACTTTGCCCCAAAAAGCGGTTACATTTAATTTTAATAAAGTCATTTTTTACTTTTTGAAACAAGTGCACTTTATATCATAAAGTCACTTTATAAAATTAAAACAAGGAAATAGTTTATAAAAAGTCTCATTACATAAGAGTCACTTTAAACTTTATAAAACAACATTACAAAGTAAAGTAGCCTAGCTAGGGCATAGTCACTTCCGCATACAAAACAAAAACATGCGGAGTGCCTCCAGAGCTAAATCACTAACAAAACTTGCCTCTGACCCCTGTTACCCCTCCTACTATAAGAGGTTATTTTATCATTAACCAGTTCTATAGGACCTACACAGTGCACACACACTTTCACTAGCATTGCCTTTATGACAGTGCTAACCACTTCCTCAATGGTGGGCGTGCAATGTCTATGGGAGAGTAGCTTCTATAGAGTTATTTTGTTATGCCCTATGAGCCTATTAGGATTCCATTGGTTGATTGCTATTAAACACCAGGATTATTATGATGTGTATCAATATGGTGATGATATGGTGTATGGCCTTGTCACTAGGATGGGGGGTTCCACATGGTCCCCTTGTTCTTATGTAAGATAAATATTTGCAATTTTTTAATTCTCGAAATTATAACACCAAATAACATAATTCTTGAAACAATTTTAGGACCACATCTGGCATATAAATTTCATATTTATAGGTTAAAAAATTTATGTAACAAATATCTGGGCAGAAATCTGAAAATTCTGAGTTTTCTTTGTTGTTTATGTGGTTGAAATTGATCTAGGACAGCAGCCCTTTAATTCTAGAAATTAGTCACTGCTTGAAAATCTAATCTAACACGGAAAATACCTAAAATCAGTGATCTAAGTGAAATTTTGAAGTGCTGGAAATTTTATGGTGTTTTTGTCCTATTGAGTAATCTATGAAAAGCAAGATAACCTGATATTTCATGTTTTTTTAATGTCAATTTAACAGTGCATACTCTTAACCAGTGTAGTCAGACTCTTTGAATACTCGTGAGTCTTGCCGAGTCTTGTCGAGTGACCACCAGATCAAGTACTCGAGACATACTCCCAGTGTAAACTCGCCACTCGCAAAACTCGTCATTTACTCGCTGAACTCGTCACTTACTCGCGAGTCCGTTGACTGTTTGAACGTCGCTTTTGCGTTTTGGAGGGAATCTGGGGAGGGAATAAGCCCCCGAAAGAACACCGCTCTCCCTTGTCATCTCATTGAATAGTTTGGCTTCCCCCGAGTTGTTCTCATTTGCCCCCTACCTATTATCAATTTATCAGTTGTTTGTGTGTTTGAAATTTTGGAGTGTGCGTGCACTGAGGAAGGTCGCTAACACTGGTCTGAGCATTTTCAATTTTCAATTTTTTTCATTGAACTTCTATACTTTGCATTTTATAAATGTAAGGTGATGACGCTGCCATCAGTAGTTTGGTTGAAGAATGTGATTGCTCGTGGTTAGGATAGGATGATGATAGTGTATTTTTTACAATTTGCTTTTTCATATTTTAATATTTTTAATAATTGTTAATTAATGAAATTTTCTTATTATCTTTTTTTTTTAATAATTTTATGATTTTTATAATTTGTAATTAATAACTATACTTTGTGATTTCAAGTGAGAAAACACTTCTCGTTAAAATGCATTGCTATGTCTTTTTATCAATTTTTTGACTTGTTATATGCTTATATATTAAATTCTAATTTTTAATATATATGTTTATATATTATTTTTTAAGTTACTATATTTTTAATGTTTTTCATATTTGCCGAGTCTTATCCGAGTCACCGAGTCTGCCGAGTCCCAAGCCAGCCGAGTATTTGCCGAGTCCGAGTCTAACTACGCTGCTCTTAACACATTGACTAAACTGAAAATTTCCTGCAATCTACTACTATAAATTGATGGTGCATTACAGCAGAAGCATTTGAAATTTAATTGGTTGGTGGTGATTAAATTGCCTCGTTGCATTGGCTAGATAACTCTTGTGATGATTCTGGAAAGTCTTCATTGGTGACTTATTACCTACAACTCATAAATCATACAATCATTAACCAAGTGATAAATAATTTCTGGAATTACATTTCTCTCATGGGTTTTCTTCTCTTTCATGGATCAATGGATTTATGACATTTATCCTGAAGTCCCACAGTTTATGTTATCTCTCATAGTTCGTACTCTTGAGAAGTTTCTAAGTATTTGATCTATTGAATATTGTACATCTTGAATGGTTGATTGCTTATTTGGAACAGTCAACTACATAGCTCAATACACATATCATGATCAAGTTGACATCAATTCCCTTAGCTCTCTTTAAATCAGATCCAATCTAACCTATAGGGAAGCCTCCATTGGCTTTTGAGAGCTTACCTAGCAGTGGAAAATTAGAACTGTGGCGACAGTGGTGCTTCTTTCCGAAGGTGACTGTTAAATCAAGCCATAACAAGGTGGAATGGTCATCCTAGGGATGCATGTTGAAGCACATGGTACATTTTATCGATATTTTAAGTGAGTGGATGGGGCATCCCCTTTCTTGATGTTGTTAATTACTTCCTTGCAAATGGATTCATGATTTTGTTGGTCGTTTGTGTAATATTCCAAATACTGATATACTCTAATGTTCTATGATAGTGCTCACACGCACACTCAATCTCATACAAATTTGCAAAATAACTGTGCATGCAAACTCGCCATACAAAAATGCCCTAAAATATAGCTGAATTAGGGTTATGGTTTTGCAGAGAGAAATTAACATTTACCATTGATATTCCACTGATTATGACTCCAAAGATAGCTACATGCATAAGGATCCGGACGGGTGGTCTAATAATGCTCTTTTCCTCCGGTGTTACCGCCCCGCAGTACCGTAAGCACCCTCCAGACTGAAGGTGACTTTTTTGTAGGAGGAGAGGTTCATTCGAGCTGAAACTTTTTGAGCTTGTCCATCTGCTGATGCCGGAGAGATCGACTGGCACATGCAGAGGTTTTGCTGCCTCTAAGTGCCCTAGCGAATTGATTGGTAGTTCCGTTGCTCACGCCCCCAACTGATTTGTTTAACTGATAGCTGCTCCAGGTGAGCAAACTGATGGCTGATAATCACTACATACCGTAGGATAGGCCTGCTGAGAAAGAGGAAGTTGACATGTATTAAATTGAGCACATAGATCTATGGACAAACACACAACTCACAAGATAGATCACACAATTTACTCAGCAATTGAAGAATGAAACAGTGCAAAAATGGCTTGCAGCTGTGAATGCTTTCATTAATCAAAAAGATAATTAGATAATAATTACAATGAAGTACAATGGCTTTAATAGCCACATGCAATTCGAATCCACATGAGGAAATTTGAATTGATTAGACTCTACTTGACTGTAGGTAACTAAGACCTTGTCTAAATCACTATCGGAGGACTCAATAGTTAACTGACCTTGTCTAAACCATAACCGGAGTTCATCGGAGTTCTAAAACACAACTCAAGTGTTACATTCAGTGTTGACTAAGGCTAACTAACTGTGGTAGGTGAGAAATGCACCCCTCCTGAGTGCAGCCATGTAAACCTAGCGCTAACTGAATGTAGAGGACTAGAACTAAATGTAACTGACTCCTAACTTAGCTTGACTAGTCATCAACTGAACTGAACTGACCTTGGTTGGTTTCGACACTCCCAGTGGCTCCTAAATTGTAGGGATTGGTCTAGGAGGCTCCTAAAATGATGCAATCAAGTGCAATCAATGGCAGTAGGCCTCAATTAGTGTTCCCCACACTTTATTAAATGAAACATGTGCCCCTATTAGGCCAAGTGGACCCAATGGTGCTAGTGACTAAAAATAGACTAGATGGACTCCCGATTTAGACATGACTCATGATTTAGACATATGACCAAATTGGACAAGGGAGGATTAATAATCCTAACACCCCCCCTGAATGCTAACTTGGACAATCTGTGGGCCCTAGTAACTAAGACCATAGGTCACCCATTACATCAAGTAAAATAAAGTAATTGCTTAATACAAGGAGCTGGGGCAAAAACCACATGGGAAAAAAGCCCCCCCTCTATCTAAGCAGGTAGAATCAGGTCTCAAGTTTGAAAAACTTGAAAATATGTTGTTGCAATCTTCGTCTCTGTGAGGTAGCGAAGCAGCATGCACGGTGTGTTGTGCACAGGTATTCTGGGGCCTGGCATGTAGACTTCTCCTTCTTCTCCAAAAATGATGATGGAAGGAAGGAGGAATGTAACCTTTGTCTCTTACTGCATGAAGAGGTGTATGATCATATCCATTCTTCTGAATGTAGTGAGACTGAGCCCTTGCCATATAGCATCTTACAGGGAGTCTATTGCATCTCTCTGAAGGAGGTAAGATTGCATGGCATAGCGCATGGGTATTTCCTTTCTGAGTGTCAGGTGAGTTTCCAATCATCTTCCTAGCTTCCAGTTTGGAAGTAGGGACTAAATCTAGATCTGAGTCACCCTGAATCTCAATCTCATAAACTGATAAATATGGATCTGCAATACTAGTAGAAGCTGTAAAAGAAGTAGATGCAATGATTTTACCTTCCCTTGCAAGTGGTTGCTGAGAGTGCACTGGTTCTGAAGGAGGCATGAAATGGGAGAACTCATATGCTTTTGAAGCATGATTTGCAACACCCTTCCCTATGATGCTCCCAGTAGAGATATCTATGATCTCCACTAAGTCAGGACCAAAGATCACTCGCTTTGGAGATCCAGTATGGGTCATATGATAGACAGATAACAGGTTTGAAGCTAGGGAGGGAACAAATAGCACATCTATGAACCTTCCATGTTCAAGCTTGACAAAGCCCTTCCCTTTTGTTTTGATTTATTGTTATTGCCCATCTGAATACTAGGACCATCAAAGGACTGAAAAGAAGAGAATGATTCTATGGATGCAGCCATATGGTTGGAAGCTCCAGAATCAATGAGGAAGACATGTGCTGATGTGCAACAAGCCTTCAGTGCATGGCCTTTCCTTTGGTATTCTTCATCTTCTTCTTCAGAGTCATCCTTCCTTGCGCTAGCAGGTACAGAAATGTTATGTTTCTTCAAAAGAAGAGCCATTTCATCAAGTTGTCTTCTCATACAGGAGCTTTCTGAATGAAAACCCCTTCCACAGTAAGAGCAGAGGACCTTGCCTTTGCCATTCTTCTTGCTTCTCTTCGAACCTGAGGCTCTTTTGACTGCTCTTTCTTCACAGGAGACTCATCTCTTTGCTTCCCTTTGCCATTCGCTACCTTATCTCCTCTTGCAACCAGAGCTAGATCTTTGGAAGATCAAATGGTCCCCATTTGGATCAATTTATCATTCTCAGAAATAAGAGATTGGATGAAGGCATTAAGAGTGGGCATCTTCCAATTTGGAGTAGTGAGCCTTACTGTTTGGAAGGTGGATACAAAGACTGAGAAGTCTGCATTGAGCTTTGTGAGAATGGCAAGGATGAGTTGATCTTCATCCTTCTCCACTTTGCATTGCTTCAACTGATATATCAGGTTCTTGAACTTTGTGAAGAATTCATTCAGTGATTCGAAGTTGGATGGATTAAGAGTGATCAAATCATTTTCTAGCTGATGGATCCTCATCTCATCCTGCTTATCGAATAAGGAGGCAAGCTTGTCCCAAATCTCCTTGGGAGTCTTCAATCCTTGAATGTGGAATCGAAGATCTCTAGAGACTGAGGAGAACAAGTGTCCATGGGCTTCATCAAGCCTGTTCAAGTACTTTTCTTTGTCATTATCTAAAGCTGGCACTGCCTCTATTTCTTCTGAGTCTGAAGAGCTGCTTGGTGTGGAGCATTACCACCATGTCTTCCTTCCACTGGTGATAGTTGAAGGGAGTGAGAGGCTCTACTGGATGAACCATTTTGAATGCAGTAAGAAGGACTGAGCTGCTGTAATGAATGCAGTGAGAAGAAAGGGTTGCTTGTAGCGAATGCTGTAAGAAGAGCTAATAACCTGCCACACAATCAAACATACAAAGTAAGGTCGACAGTCTACACTTTTGGAATTTCCTTCACACCCAACATAGTTGATCAAGCAAGCTTGATCAACAATTTCCTAACTTGGGATATTAAGTGGTAAATTCTCCGCTTCTGGTGCAGTACTGGAAGGAGCAATTTTGCTCAAAAAGAAAGATCCAGCTGGAGATCTAAGGAGGAGAGGTGTCTTGTCCAATGAGGCTCTGATACCAGATTAAATTGAGCACATAGATCTGTGGACAAACACACAACTCACAAGATAGATCACACAATTTACTCAGCAATTGAAGAATGAAACAGTGCAAAAATGGCTTATAGCTGTGAATGCTTTCATTAATCAAAAAGGTAATTAGATAATAATTACAATGAAGTACAATGGCTTTAATAGCCACATGCAATTCGAATCCACATGAGGAAATTCGAATTGATTGGACTCTACTTGACTGTAGGTAACTAAGAATTGTCTAAATCACTATCGAGGGACTCAATAGTTAACTGACCTTGTCTAAACCATAACCGGAGTTCATCGAAGTTCTAAAACACAACTCAAGTGTTACATTCAGTGTTGACTAAGGCTAATTGACTGTGGTAGGTGAGAAATGCGCCCCTCCTGAGTGCAGCAATGTAAACCTAGTGCTAACTGAATGTAGAGGACTAGAACTGAGTGTAACTGACTCCTAACTTAGCTTGACTAGTCATCAACTGAATTGAACTAACCTTGGTTGGTTTCGACACTCCCAGTGGCTCCTAAATTGTAGGGATTGGTCTAGGAGGCTCCTAAACTCATGCAATCAAGTGCAATCAGTGGCAGTAGGCCTCAATTAGTGTTCCCCACACTTTAGTAACTGAAACATGTGCCCCAATTAGGCCAAGTGGACCCAATGGTGCTAGTGACTAAAAATAGACTGGATGGACTCCCGATTTAGACATGACTCCTGATTTAGACATATGACCAAATTGGACAAGGGAGGATTAATAATCCTAACAACATGATGACGAAAGACTGGGTTTTGTGGTCCCAACGAATCCTTCTGTGTTTTCCCTACTACTTCCGGCTACAAAACGTGGATCTACTAATAACCCTTCGAAATGTGTTGTATCTTCGAATACTGTAGTATAAGATGGATGCATTGGATAAACCTGGATGATCTATCCCAATAAGAGACTAGGGCAGATATCTCACTATCGAACCCTCGCTAGCTGAAGACACTGTCTCCAACCTCAACTGTCGCAGCTGCACGCTATGCTGCTGCTCGAAACACCAAAATCAATCAACAATAACAATAGATATTTCCTTTAGTCCCATAACCCTTCTTAAATAGATCTTCATATGCTATTAGGGTTTGTATGTCACTTTTAAGGTTTATGCTTCACTTTTGCATGCATGCAATTCTAATTTGATGTTGACTTTAACACTGACTAAACAAGGCTTGCATGGTCCGCATGCTTTAGGATATGAACTCTGATGGCCTTCTTTCTACACTGATGACTTAATAATACTGAATTGATGTACCTTTCTGCTCTTAGTGCTATCAGTCCTTAGCTTTCCCCTTTTATCAAAAACGGAACATTACAGTCCCCCCTCGCCAAAGATTGCTTGTCCTCAAGCAATGCCAACGCAACTCCACAATCAATCAAACTGAACCAAGTGAATCCAGGGAAGATCCCAGGGTCCCAAATTATGCTAGGAGATTTGTAGCACCCTCTGCTCAAAGCACTGCACTGCACAGTACCATTACAAGATATCCCATGGAAGCCTCCTATAAGTAGACGAACTAACCAGGCTGTAAACGAGGTACCATCACAACAGACCTCCTGAAAGCATCCTCTAGCAATCACCAAAGTACCAGTCACTGTAATCCTAGGGTCTAAAATCAATCTGAGAATTGCAGAGGTCAAAATGCATCCACTGCTACCCTGCATAGTATCGACACAAGGAACATCCTGAAGACTTCCATGTAACCCCATCAGTAAACATTGTATCCATCCCTCATAAGGTCTCCCACCTGGATCCCAAAGCAAACTTGTGCATCTTTCATCCCAAATATCCCAAGGCTCTTGTGGGACTATACCCTTGGCTAGGACTGTCTTCCTAAGAATCGCCCACTCAATAGGACACCAACTCTCAATCTCTCTCCAATCCAATCCCAAAAAAGGACCTTGTCCATAAGCACCATCGCAAGGAATAATCCTACCAAGATGACATTCTTCCCTTCAAATTTCAACTGGAATGCTCATATCTTGCTGCCCAATTTCTCGATCCTGGCCAACCTGTAAAAACCATCCGCCATTATGCAAATGTGGACTCAAGCTATTGCAAGCCTTGTCTATGAACTCTTGAAGAGGACTGCTTTGAAATGCAATAGTATGTTTCTTCTGCTGCCCTACTGCTGACTCGGTACATACAACTCAAAGAACTGTAAGCTCAACATCTTGTTGTACTATGGTGTCTCAAAGTAGCTTGGTCCTCTCTTTCATTGCTAGAATGCTTTCTTTAACACGTTCAATCTTCTTTTGGTGACTATGACTTGCAAACTCTAACTCATGCATGTATAAACGCTCCCTAACCTCCATTTGTGACTGCTCACTGTCTCAACTGCTGTGCTCATTGCCTTGCACCTCATGTATTTTGCCTGACATAATTGTCTGGATTCCTGTTGTATGTGATGCAGAGTGTACCAACTCCAACTCATCACACAGCTTGTCCACAATCTGACTAGCGAATGTGCTTGTGTCGCTAGACTCGCAGGATGGCTCTAATGCTATCTCCTCATGCACATCCTCATCATGAATTGTTAACTCCAAATGAAACTCACCAACAACTTGTACTTCATGCTCATCTTTCTTCCCTCCCCAACTATGCCTTTAAGGAGATCCTCATCCAAATCCTTGGGATGGCTCCCGAACTTGATGGTGTAATAATCTTGAAAGGACAATGCTGCACATATCTCATCACCCAAGGCTAGATACTCCAGATATCGAGGCAAGTGTTGAAGTACTGCTAACCTCTGCAAATTTCCAGTCAAGATCCTTCTCACTATCTTCATGCTCTCACAAGCTGGCAAAGAAAAACCTTTTTTTTTACATACACTTCACCAACATCACTGACATGCATTTGCATGTACAAGTATGCATCAACATGCACTTTTATTCAATTGTTATGTGCCCACAGCTGGCAAGGATCATGCTCTGATACCACTGCAATATCCCAAATACTGATATTCTCTAATGTTCTATGATAGTGTTGACTCACACACTCAATCGCATACAAATTTGCAAAATAACTGTGCATGCAAACTCGCCATGCAAAAATGCCCTAAAATATAGCTGAATTACGGTTAAGGTTTTGCAGAGAGAAATTAACACTTACCACTAATATTCTGGCTGATAATGACTCCAGAGATAGCTGCATGCATAAGGATCCGGATGGATGGTCTAATAATGCTCTTTTCCTCCGGTGTTACCGCCCCGCAGTACCGTAAGCACCCTCCAGACTGAAGGTGACGTTTTTGTAGGAGGAGAGGTTCATTTGAGCTAAAACTTTCAGAGCTTGTCCGTCTGCTAATGCCGGAGAGATCGACTGGCACATGCGGAGGTTTTGTTGCCTCTAAGTGCCCTAGCGAATTGATTGGCAGTTCTGCTGCTCACGCCCCCAACTAATCTATTTGGCTAATAGCTGCTCCAACTGAGCAAGCTGATGACTGATAATCACTGCATACCGTAGGATAGGCCTGCTGCGAAAGAGGAAGCTAACATGCAGAGGAAATACTAGGTTTTGTGGTCCCAACAAATCCTTCTGTGTTTTCCCTGCTACTTCCGACTACAAAACGTGGATCTCAATAACCCTTCAGAATGTGTTGGATCTCCGAATACTGTAGTATATGATGGATGCAATGGATAAACCTGGATGATCTATCCCAATAAGAGACTACGGCAGATATCGCACTGTCGAACCCTCGCTAGCTGAAGACATCGTCTCCAACCCCAACTATCGCGGCTGCACGTTGTGCTGCTGCTCGAAACTCCAAAATCAATCAACAATAACAATAGATATTTTCTTTAGTGCCATAAACCTTCTTAAATAGATCTTCATATGATTTTAGGGTTTGCATGTCACTTTTACGGTTTATGCTTCACTTTTGCAAGCCTGCAATTCTAATTTGATGTTGACTTTAACATTGACTAAACAAGGCCTGCATGCTCCGCATGCTTTAGGATATGAACTCTGATGGCCTTCTTTCTACACTGATGACTTAATAATACTGAATTGATGTACCTTTCTGCTCTTAGTGCTATCAGTCCTCAGTTTTCCCTTTTTATCAAAAACGGAACATTACAGTTTGACCCCTCATATGTGAGGGTATAACCAGTGGCACCTATTTTGAGGAATGATTCAAACTTGAACCTTGGAAACCACACAATTGATTGTTTTGTGCTTGCTTTGATGGGACATCCACCTTGGGGAGCCACGTGTCACTTGGAAGTTGTTTTACTTGATATTTGCACACTTGCTCTTGCACACTTGATGTGATGTCCACCTCGTAGAGCTCAACCACTATTTTGAAGATGTAATTGACACATTTTGAGGATTTATTTGCTGGGGTGATTTGCATTGACGAGATATAGGAGGACAATGGAGTGGTTCACTTGGTCAACCACTTGATTTGAGGATTCAGGTCAACCACTTGATTTGAGGATTCAACCCACCCTATGGAGCTCTCGAATAGTGACATTTGTACATGTGGGCATTGACACTAGTATTTTATCATTTGTTTGACCTGTCCACTTAGTTAGATAAGTGGATATTGTTAGTTTATGCATTTCTAGACTGGATCTAGTGTTTTAGCTTAGATATTATTATTTTATATTGGAGCTTTTGAGCCCAGATCATTATAAAAGCAAGGCTCCTCCATTTGTAATCGTTGTTGGCATTATAATAGAACTCTTGTTTGGCATTTTGTTTGGACATATTGGATGGATGAATGAAGCACGTTTGTGTATGAAGATGTCTTCTATAGTTTGATGCTATCTCACATTGCTGAAGTTTCGTTGACCTAAGATCATTAAACATTGAATCAAGTAATTTCATTCCCGTTTCTCTTATATTTTCATTTATCATCGCAATGTTGTCTATGCATGCATGTTACTCTATGCATGGTTAGGTGCACTTATACTGCATTCTTGATAAATATAACATTCATAGTCATTGAAGTTCTACTACACTTCAGATCTCCTTAGATAATTTCTGATATTCGGAACTGCAAGGATAGGGCTAATTCAGCTTGAGGTCTCCTCTGCCTCTGTGTTGTATATCCTGGATTAATGTTTAACAGTAATATTTAGACAATGATATAAAGGAGAAAAATTACATGATAATATTGTGAAAAGATAACATGTAACATCTACTCCACCATCAGCAACCATCATAGAACTGTAGAAATTCTGACTTTTACTGTTTGCTGGTTTATGTTAACATTTCATGATTTTCACTTACAGCCGGTTTTGCATTGGCTGTAAGTTACTTATGAAATTTTTACTGAACAATTAAACACACAGTAAAAACATTAACAGGCTGAAAAACACATTTAACAATCACACCATAAAAGATAGACTCAGAGATTTTTGGCCAAAATCAAGCCCTGGAAAAACCCCCACGGGGAAAACCAGTTAGAGAGAGAGATTTTATTTTCTTCAGCAAAATATCATAACAGAAATATAGTCAAGAATCCAACTTATCTCAACCCAGAAAAATGACCAGCTAGCTGCCTCGATTTCTGTGCATGAACAGCAACCTGCTGTTCTAGATTTTTGTGCCGAACTGACCCAAAAATCAGTCAAAGACCGTACTGTATGGCCTGCATTAAATGCAGCCGTACGACCTCGAAATTTGTGCCAGAAATTTAATGCTGCTGCCTCGAGAAACGTGCTGTACCTTTCCTCGATTTCTGTGCTGAAGATTTACCTCAAAAACTGTGCAGAAAAGGTACTGTCCGTACAAGCTGTACGGACCTCGATTTCTGTGATGTACGGCCTCGAAATCTGTGTAGGGTACGGACTATATTAAATGCAGTCCACCTTCTCGGTAAATGTGCCCAGAACTTTCCTCAATTTCTGTGCCTTCCAAACCGTACTGTACGGATGCCTTGGGATGCGTGCCTCCTTGAAATTCGTGCAGTCTGGAAAAACTCAGCTCCTTGAAATTCGTGCCTCTTCTCAGCTCCTTCAGCTCTCTCTTCTTCCTCCTCTCAAAAAATGAAAAGCAAAGTGAAATGCCTCCCTCAACCCTTTTTGTCTAAACCCTAAGTGGGAATCTAATCCAACGGTGGAGAAAGATCCAATCCAATGGCTAAGATTCAATGAGAGTAAAAATTACATTTATTTAAATCACTTAAATAAATTTACTCACCCACTTAAATTTATCAAAAAGTGACTTTAACTTTATAAAGTCTCATTAAGTAGCTTTTAATGTGAGAGTCACATTTTTCCCTTTTCTAAGTGACTTGGCAAAAAGTCACTTAGGGAACAAATTCCTAGGTACAAAACTAACAAGAACACATTACAAGAGACTATGAACTAAACAATTTGTTCTACAGTACTGGCCATTTCTAACCACATGTTTTATGGTTTTCAAAAGTTAGTCAAGAATGTTTTGTCAGGTTAGAGCCCAAAAATTTTGTTGTAATCCATCATTAATAATATAAAAATCTATGAAATCAATCAACAACAGAAGTTAGAGATCTTACTTAAGCGGATTTGCTAGTAGACGTTGTCCGATGGTAACAAAACTAGTTTCTTGATTTGACATGAACCAAGCAAGTGAAGAAACACTGCACCAGTCACAAGAAAGAGCACAACCTGATATTGAATATTGATGACATATAATTGCATTGTCTAATAATACAGATGAATTGAAATTTCTAACATATTAAGAAATAGATTCTATTGATCCACAAATTTTCGAAATTTAAAAAAATTAAGACCCTGAAACTGAGCAACACTGATGCCACAATAAACTCACCTGCCAGTAAAAATATGTTCTCTAAGCCCCAGTATTGTCGGGGTTCGTACGCCATGCTTGAGAAGAAATTCTTCCAGCAGATTTCGCATTTTGAAAGCTTCTTCTAGATAGTTGTCCTTCAATAGATGGAAAAGTCCGTAATCCATCAAGCAAACAAGCAACTTATAAAATATCTGGTCAATTTAGGGAAACTAGACATACCTGGTTCATATCAATTGTTTGAAGAGCTTCTCCACGAGTGAAAATAATCGCATGATTCTGATTCTCTGGCTTCCCCTCGCCAAGATTTGCTGGACCAGGCAGCCTGATATGATATATTATCTGCACAACAGCCAAAAGAGGCAAATAAGTTATAAGAAATTTTGAAGAGTTAAAATCTAATAATCTTGTGCTTTGCCATTGGGTTTAGTTGAAGTATATTAAGAACCAAGGCAGTTGTTCAATACCATCTCATTTTTTACTGGAAATGCTGAACAACCGGCACCTCCAGCATTTTCAACATAAACATTTACACTGCTTTATCTCTAAGCAAAGCCTAAAAGGGCTGCACAGCTTCCAGATGAAGCCTCGTTGACAAGACAATATCATCATTCCCGGCTATGTTACCAAAAATGAAGACCTGGGGAAACCAAAGGCACTGCTGGAAAGATAAAATCTAAACGTTCCAAAGTTGTATTCACTTTTCATTGGGTTGGTTGTGATGGTCTATATAGTTAATTTGTAGTCAATCAACAGGCATTTTTGAAACAACAGTGTACAAATATTTAATTTAGGAAAATCTGTATTTGATAATTTTATTGACATTTCATTGTTTTCAAATCCCAAACTCTTCTCCTAATAGTTCCTTTGATGCTCAAATGCCTTGCCGTCATTCGTGGCATTGCTCAACATCCAATCAATTGTCTATTGTCTTATATTTTTTATTGACTGAACTTCTATGTGTGTGGCCGATGTGCACAGCACTTAAAATCCTTCCTAAACAATACACTGCAGAAGCAGCAAAGATCATTTGGTGCTCAACCTAATCAGCTTTAAAAAAACAGCGAATTGAACTTTGGAAGAATGTGGTCTTTCGTGATGACTAGTAGGACATTCGGAACATGCCACCACCTATAACATGGAAGAATCAAACAATGAATGGCAAAATAAAGAACATCCAAATAGTCAAAATGATGACCATTCTTAAACAATTAAACCATTAATCAGATATCTTCATCTTTTTTTCTATTTTGAATTTGAACACACATGATTGTGTGATGCAGAACTCTCCAATTTTATTGTGATGTTGTGCTTGGTATGAAATTTGAATTGTTAGCTATTTTCTCTTATTATGGTAAATTTCCTTTTATAATACTATTTTAATCTATTACGCTTAAATATTTACTGGCCATTTTTTGGTTTTAATCATGTTCTTTTTTGGTTTTTTCTGCAATCATACAAATATTGTATTGTTTTCTTATTGAACCACTTCCTACGCATATTATGACAATGACCTCTATAGCATAGTTAGAAAATTGGCATTGTTTTTATCAGTGTTGCAAATATCTCCGATTTGTCTCGATATTTCCGATTTCTCCTGAGTTTTTCGTGTTGCCGATCTGTCTGATATTTTCATAATTCTTTAGTTCTAAGTTTATTTTTGCCGATAATACCCAATATTTTCCCCGATGCTTCCGATAAATTTCTTTCTAGACCCTAGACGATATATTCCCCGACACGATGTTTGCAACATTGGTTTTTATTCACCACAAGAGTGTAATCTTCACTTTCAGCTACCATCATGTTTATATTGAGCTGAGAATCCATAAACTCACTCACTTATGTATCTTGGTCAAGGCGAACTTGTACTCGAGCTAGATATCTAAAATCCCACTAGCAGGAGTATTGGAGTGAGCTATATTCGAGTTTGGTATACATTAACCAACTCTTAGCTATATTCAAGCTGGGTATCTATAAATCCACTTTCAGCATTTTGGTTTCTCTCAGTTCTATTCGAGTTGGGTATTCTATAAACCCACTCTTCTTCATATTTTGGTTATGACCAATCTCATTTTGAGATGGGAATCCATTCACCCACTCACCTTTGTATATTGACCATGGTCAACCCTTGCACTCAAGTTGAGTATCCATAAGCCCACTTTGAGATTGTATTCGAGCTCTCACAGTTGTACTAAGCTCTCTCAACTGTATTTGAGTTGAGTATCAACAAATCCACTCTCAAGGTGTGTTAGAGCTTCCTTTGTTGTATTCAGGCTATCTTAGTTATATTTGAGTTGGGTAATCATACACCCACTCTTATTATTATTTTTGGATACAACCAATCTTATATAGCATCGGGTATCTATAAACCCACTAATTGATGTATTCAAGTTCGGTATCCATAAACCCACTAATATATCCATCATAACTGGCCCTTTACCATGTTAAGGTATCTATAAACACGCTCAAATTTCTATTCATTATTCTTCTTTGTGAACTCTTGTACATAGCAAAGGGGGGATGTTGGGAATGGTGTACTTTTCATATTTTTTCACAACTGACATTCATTTTTTGTGTCACATTATAACTATGGGCAATGGCTAAGGCTGACCCATAGAGTCTTATGTGGGCCCATAAACCCTCTTAAGGAGGCACCATACTTCCCGAATGTGAATAAATACACACTCAAAAATCATTTTGTAATCGTCTTATGACCTATTGCTCTAATGAAAGTGGTAAGCCTACAAGCACTTATACAATATGAGGTTATCTATCGGGTCATCAGCTAAGTTGTGAAGTGATTATATGAATAAATTATGTGTTCATCCATGTAAAACTTGAACAACTTATAACAAACATTTAATTATGTTTAGGCACATAGGAGATCTATCTATTTCAATTGTATGGCAACATCAACTCAACACGAAAGTTCCTCCTTCAAGTATTCCTTACTGTGAACTTTTATACCCTTATACAGTTCTTGATTAGCAACAACTAGTAATGTGTTCTTTAGTTAACTGCTGAACATTAATTACTGAAAATACAACTGCATAAGAAACCATAAATGCACAGCGTAACAACAAATTGCAACCACACCAAATAGACACAAGGATTTACCTTGGAAACCCCGACTGGGGAAAATCAACAAATGTGTGTCTTCTTCTTATTCCAGGATTTGATTACAACAAGACTACAATATTGCAGGATTTGATTACAACACTAAAATAGTCCTTTGGACAAACCCTCCGGATGTAGACTAAAACACACAAGAAAATGCTCCAAATCCTCTCTGCAAACTAGATAGACAAACCCTAGAACCACCCTGGATCCAATATACAACAAAGATGTGACTCTTCCCTAGAAAAGCTTGTAATCTCAAACAGAGATCTAGACTGCTCACTACAAGAGGAAAACCGTCTCTTGCAACTGTGATCACTCACTCTCGATGTATCTCACAGTACATATGACAACTCTCCATATACTCTTTTATACATTCACTTTATCTCAATATCATGGAAAATACCATGGGACACCTAGTACCATGAGACCTTCAATACCATGGCCCTCCAATACCATAGCCCCTCCGATAACATGGGAAAATTGACCTTTTACACTATGTTGCATGGGAGCGACCCCACCCCCTCGCTCCCGCTCCCAAAGCTCGCTTCCTTCGGAAGATCACTCCCAAAACACTCCCAGTTTTGGGAGCACACTCCCAAGGCGCTCCCTACCTCTCCTATGACAAAAGCTCCTATACTAGGCTGATCATTTGATGAAAATGTTATGGTACCGCCCTTCTTTTCCAAGCTCCTACAAATTTTTTCATGGTTGATCATTTGATGATAATGCTAGAAGTTATAACTACTAGATGATTGATGTTATATGGTTTAATCCATGTGTTCTATAGCTAATAATTCAATATCCTGCATGTTTTTTAGATATAACTCCATCAAAATATATTAAAATATATACTATACAAAAGATGCTCCCGAAACGCTTCCAAAATGGGAGCTTTGGAAAATTTAGCTTTTTGCTCCGCTCTCTCTACCCGCTCCTTTCTCCCACTTCCCGCTCCCGACAGCATAGCTTTTAGATAAAGTATTATAAAAGTCACATTTAGAAAGAGAGTTACAATTTGAGGATACTTCCACGTTCTAGACACAAGCCAAAAAAGAAGTACTTATCCTCACTACAAACTTCAACACTTACTTACATGTAGGCCATGGGGTTAGCTGAAGCTCAACCAGTTGTCGCCAATTTTGTTTGGCATTTAGCTAGTTCTACACCAATAGGTGTCGAGTGTGAATCCCTCAAGGTAAGGTGTACTAGTCTACACCAACAGGTTTACTGCCACCCACAAACGAGGGGAAGAATCCCTTAGGTTTCAACACGAGGTTTTACTTGGGACAAAAGAAAAAATAAACTACAAAAGAAACAATACACTAGCATACACATATATAGAGATGAAAAAATCATATAATTGAATATACCCTCTACAAATGCCATCAATCATATCCCTTGCAATATTAAGAGCCATGTGGCCTTCAAATAAGCCTTGCATTACATGCATAATGTTTATAGATATATCTTGATTAAAATGCCAATCTTCTGCATTACTTTTAAGATTATTCCACCATTTTTGTCATCCTTAGTTTTCACTAAATGATTTAAAATTTCAATCCATCTCCCTTATGCCTAAGAACATACACTACGAGTTATATATTTCCAATCATGCACATAGCGGTACTCACATGGAGCCATCAATAAATTATAAGAAAAGACAAAAGAACATATATTGTAAAGAATAAAAATGCATTTCATATGAGACTAATAATTACAAATGAAGGTCACCTATTTTATAAAAAATTGAGAAGACAAGTAAAGATGAATAGTCGTGACTTTAAGGTAAGATGACTATTACCTAATATATTGATTAACTACGGGTTCAATAAATAAATGATAGATAGATAGATAGATAGATCCTACTTACTAGGTATTTAATATATATTTAGTCGATACTTAGGTAGGTTCAAAGTCAAAGGAGAAGCAATTATAAAGAATATTATTACTAAGAAAAAAAGTTATTAAATTAAAGTAAACGAAGACGAATGTAAATCATTCAAGTGTGCCTACTATCAAGTCATTGTAACCCAAGTGGTCATGCTAGGAGAGATGGAGTAGGACAAGCTCATTGACTGTTCAAATGAAGGGTAATATGAACTTCTCAAGTTCATGTTCAGATCTAGAGATCAACTATTCAAACATTGGACAATGACCAGGGATTCCAATCCTACTTATGATCTGTAGTTTGAAAAAAATAAGACTTTCGCTCTATCATTAAAACCTAACCATCTCTAACTTCTTTCTAACAAGGTTACATCTACCCGAGTTCTAGTCCATTTACATCATCGATGGTTTTGGTAAAAAAGAAAGATGGTACCTTACAGATGTGTATTGATTACAAAGCCCTCAACAAGAAGACCATAAAAAATAGGTATCCCATTCCCAGGATCGATGAATCAATGGATGAGTTATAGGGGCAAAATACTTCAATCAAGGTATCATCGGATCCGAGTAAGGCATCAAGATATTTGGAAAACAACGTTTAGTTGCCACTATAGTCATTATGAGTTCTTAGTCATGCCTTTTGGACACACCACCGCCTCAACAACTTTCCAATCATGCATGAGCCACACCTTCAAGGCTCAGTTGCGGAAATATTCGCTTGTGTTCTTTGATCACATTTTGATTTATAGTAAAACTTGGGAGGAGCATTTGAGACACCTGGATGAGGTACTGGGAATTCTGGAAGAACAGTCTCTTTATGCGAAAAATGTCCAAATGTGAGTTTGGTATGCAGGAGATGTTATATCTAGGGCATATAATAAGCACAAATGGAGTGCAGGTTCACATGGAAAAGATTAGAGTTAGCTTGGATTGGCCTACACCAAAAATGTAACAGAACTGAAGGGATTTTTAAGCCTTTGCACCTGTTACAGGAGGTATGTAAAAGGGTTTTCTCAATTTACCACACCACTCATAGACCTTACAAAGAAAGGGGCATTCAGCTGGACGGAAGTGGCACAACATACATTTGAAGAAATGAAAAAAATTGTGAGTTCTTGTCCAGTTTTAGCCCTACCAGATTTCTCGCAGCCATTCATAGTTGAATGTGATGCTTCAGGAGAGGGACTCGAGGCGATATTGATGCAAAACCATCACCTGATTGCATTTCAGAGCAGGAAACTTAAAGATTATGAACGCCACTACTCTATATATGATAAGGAAATGCTAGCAATCTTACACGCTTTAACAAAATCCAGACAGTATTTGGTTGGAAGCAGGTTTACAATTAAAACAGATCACAACAGTCTCAAATACTTCTTAGAGCATAAAGAGTTGAATGAGCGTCAACAAAAATGGGTCAACAAGGTACAGGCCTACAACTTTGAAATAGAATATGTTAAGGGAAAGAACAATGTTGTAGTTGATGCTTTATCAAGGTGACCATCCTCATTATTAGTCATGAGTATATCTACTGATTTGAGATCTCTTCTCTTGGTAGAATATTCCAAAAATAAATTTGATTGTGAATTGTTGGATGGACAAATACAAGATGGCAGGTACAGGATAATTGACGACATCATCTACTACAAGAATACGATATACCTTGTTCCAGAGTCAGCTTTAAAGAAAAGATTATACAGTCATCGCATGATTCACCATTATCAGGGCATCAAGGGTTCTTCAAAACTTACGGACAGATTAAAAAGAGGTTCTCGTGGAAAGGCCTCAAGGAGGATGTAATAAAGCATGTTCAGGAAAGCAGTATGTGCTAACAAAATAAAATCGGACACACTCATCCGGCAAGGTTACTTCAGCCATTATCGATACCAAAGCAGAAATGGGAAAGCATCTCGATAGACTTCATTACAGGTTTACCCAACGTACAGCGACAAGATTGCTTATACATGGTAGTAGATCGGTTGACAAAATTTGCCCACTTCTTTGCTATTTCTTCCAACTATTCAATATCATAGGTAGCGGACTTGTTTTTCAAAGAAGTTTTGAGACACCATGGACTACCTAAAACCATTGTCAGTGATTGATATAGTAAATTCACCAATGCTTTCTGGCAGGAGTTGTTCAGATTAGTGGGGACAGAACTAGCTACTAGCACCAGTTATCATCCTCAAAGCGACGGGTAGAGAGATATAGTCAACAAATGGATAGAGGGAAATTTGAGAAATTATGTAGCAGGACAACAAAGGACATGGATTGAATGGCTACACTTAGGGGAGTACTGCGATAATACTACCCACCATAATATGTCTATTAAGATCAATGTAGCAAATATCTCTGATTTATCTCGATATTTCCTATTTCTCCTGAGTTTTTCTTGTTGCCGATTTGCCCAATATTTTCATAAATCTTCAGGTCTATGTTTATTTTTGTCGATATTTTCCGATAATTTCCGATATTTCCAATAAGTTTATTTCCAAGACCTCGGCGATATATTCCCCAACACGATATTTGCAACATTGATTAAGATGACCCCTTTCAAAGGTCTATATGGCTATGAGGGGCTAAACTTTGCAGATTTAGTTTTCGGGGACAACATAGCACCTAAGGGAAAAGATTGGGTACAAGACAATCAAGATATTCTTAAAGTCCTAAAAGAGAATCTATAGCTAGCTCAGAATCAGGAGAAGCAATATGCAGACCGACACAGGGTTGAGCGTAGTTTTGACGTAGGAGACTTGGTATATTTAAGGCTACAACCTTACAGACAATCTTCACTCAAGAAAAAAGGGACGAAAAAGCTAAAACCCCGCTTCTATGGTCCTTACAAAGTATTCAGGAAGGTTGGAGAGGTGGCTTATGAACTAGAACTTCCAGAGGAAAGCAAAATTCACAACGTATTTCATGTATCGAACCTCAAGAAAACAGTAGAGCAACACATTGCTCCATCCACCAAATTATCTCCCTTAGACGATGAAGGGCTATTAATACTGATTCTAGAGAGAATTCTATAGGTTCGAGAAAAGAAACTCTAAAACAAGGTGATTCCAGGAGTCTTGGTTAAATGGAAAGAATTACCTATGGAGGACGCCACATAGGAAGGCGAATAGGTATTGCAACATCCTAGTTTGCAATTGCTTGATGACAAGCAATTTCAAGCGTGTAGGATTGTAATGTCCTCTTCTACTTAAGCACCAAAACACTCGCTAACCTACTTAATTCTCATAGGTTCCATCGAAGATTGCATGAAAAAGAATTGACTGAGGACATATGATACCCAAAGCAGAACAAAGCATTCATTTAGTATTAAGTCATCAGTAAGGAAAAGAAAGCCCTATTTATTCAGGCTTCAAGTCCACAAGAAATTAGAATTGCATGCATGCAAAAAGTAAAGCGCAAACCCTAAAAATGGCATGCAAGCCCTAAAAGTAGATGATCACTAACAAGGTGTTGGAGATAAAGGTCTTTAGCTAACAAGGTGGTTCGGCAGTGAAATCTTTCTTCCCTGATCACTTCAGGATAGATCATCCAAGTCTATCATCAGCCTTCACCATATTCATTCATCTTCAGTGATCTAGCACACAGAGGGAGATTTATTTGCAGGTTCACGTTTTGCAGCTGGGGAATAGCTGGAAATCCTCAAAAGAATATGATGGGACCCAGAATCTCAGTCTTTCCTCCGCATGTCATCATTATATTTCTCAGCAGATTCATCACACCATACTGGGTGATTATCAATTCGTTGTTCACATATCCGAGGCATCCAGCAGCATATTCATGGGAGGAAGGGAGACGCCATCCTCCAAAGCAAAACAATTCGCTAGGTGCCTTAGAGGAGGCAAAATATCTGCATGTGCCTTCCCACCTCTCCGGAAGGTCTAGACCATCATCCCCAAAAAGTCTCAGCAGCAACAAAGCACTCCTCCCTCAAAAACATCAACATCATCAGGAAGAGGGCACTCTTGTAGCTGGGCGTCAAATTTAGAAGAGGTGCACTATTATCTTATCTTTCCGACAAACATTGCATGCATCTTATCTATTGGAGGACTATCAACTTGATTATCAGTGGTAAGTGTATATCTTCTTACTGAAGGTCTTTGCCCTATTATCTCTCCAGATTAGCTATATTTTAGGGCCATTTGGCACGACACTTTTGCATGCACATTTTATTCATCTTTCCAACACTATTTGAGTATCTGAACAACAAATATATTACCAAAGTACAATAGAATATCAGTTGGGATATTACAGGGACTATAAAGAAAGAGAGGAATTCAACTAGTGGAGCTATACAGAAAGACCAAACAAAAGTTTCCAAAGGGGTGTCGTTAAAAGATTTTTCACTTTTCACTATTTGCTCTTGTTCTCTTAGAATTTCTTCATATGAGGTTGAACTTGGTAGCTTAAACTTTGAAGTAAATTTGTTTATTTTGGTATTGTATGATTTATTTATCTAATCCATAAGAAGGGTAATGTTACTCCATTGGTTTATCATACTTTAGCTTGGTAGGTTGATTAAAGTATTTGGGTACTCATCAATTTTACATAGGCTAAAGGTGAGATAGATAGATAGGTTGAAAGTGTAAGCTTAAATGCTATTCTTCCTTGTTAAAATTTGCAAATAGCTTCAAATTGTTTGGGTAGGATTTTGGCATGCATCTTGCGGAGGTTTTGATTAAAACACATACAAAGAAGGCTTCAAGAAGGATATCCAAAGGACTCCATTTGCCCAAGTGTTCGAAGGAACCAGTCCTAAAATCTCTAATTCTACAACCAAAAAATTCAAAACATTTTCTAATCTTTGTTTTATTTTTATTTAAGAGTAAAACTCAAAAAAACAGAAGAAATTTTTTTTTGGATATTTCCCATTTTTCCTAGGTTAATTTTTTATTTTATTTATATTTTAGTTCATTGGTTTTGTGCAGAAAAAGCAAAAGTAAAAAAGAAACCCTAATTGGCTATATGTCCTAGCTTGAAGAAGGTAATCTATCTTCTAGTTAATTCTAGCATGCAAGACTTGGCCACTTGAATTATAACAGTCTTCGTTTGTTAAAAAAGAATGGTGTATATGGTTTTCCTATTATTCCTAAACAAAGAAACAAATGTCATGCATGAATACTAGGAAAACATAGTAAGCAGCCTTTTCAAGAGTTTAAATTCAAAGCTTGTAGAAAGTTACAACTGAGTAATTCTGACATAAGTCGCCCTATGCCAATTCCTTTTGCAAATGGTAATAAGTACCTTGTGAACTTTGTTGATGATTTTTCAAGAATGTGTTGGGTATATTTATTGAAGACAAAGTTTGAAGCATTTCAAACATTCAAGAACTTTCATGCATGGATAGAGAATCAAGCACAAGCACAAATTGGTACACTTCGTTCAGAAAATGGTAAAGAATATACATCTAATGCATTTGACAACAATCTTAGCAAACATGGGATTACACATCAAACTTGAGTTCCTTTTAATCCTCAACAAAATGGTGTAGCCAAAAGGATGAATAGAACATTAATGAGTATTGCAAGATCAACGATGTTTTTCAAGAATGTGAAACTGATGTTTTGGAGTGATGTAATAGTACGTGAAGCATATTTGAGAAATAGAAGTCCATCTCATGCTATTGAAGACAAGACTCCACATGAATTGTGGTTTTCCCACCTTCCTTCAGTTAGGCAACTCAGAGTTTTTGGTTCCACTTGTTATGCCATGATACCAAAGGAGCAAAGAAACAAACTTAGTGTTAGAAGTTGAAGATGTATTTCTTGGGATATTCAAACACTTCCAAGGCACATCGTCTTTATGATGAGGTAAACAAGAAATGTATTGTTTCCAAAGATAGCTTGATCGTCTGGAGAGGTTTTCTCATCTAAAGACATATTATGAGTGTGATAATGAAAATCCAAACCTTGAAGGGGAAATCCCGATCTTGGATCACGAACAATCTTTGGAATTTCCTTTTGAAGCACCAACACCCCCTCATGAAGAGGAAGTTCCCACCACTTCACTTGAACTGGATAATGTTATTGATAGGATTGGAAGATTGAACCTTGAAGAGAATGAATCAATTCCAGCCTAGACCATCAATGAAGATTCCAAAATGGGCTATAAAGACACTTTCACCAATAAAAGTGTTCATCTAGATGGACACTTTCACCAATAAAAGATATGTCGTAGGGAAAGGTGAGGTATGTCGAACCAAGGTAGGCCTCTACCTCCCCGGCAACGGCGCCAAAATGTTATCACCAACCTTGTAGTTGCCTATGTATGATGAATCCAGGAGGGATGGTAGAGGGGCAAGCAACTCAAGAGGTGGAACCAATACTGCCTAGACTCCCAAATGGATGGTTGTCACGTAAATCAAGGCAGTCTTCGCTTTATGTTATCTAAGTCCAAGACAACAACGAGGGAGACCCGGATCTATTCCCGACAGGAGAGATCAAACCTAGACACCAGAACAAATCAAATGCAATTTGAGGTACGTAAGGTGTAAGGTGTTCAGAAACTCTAGATCTACAGTAGGATTCAGTAAATGGATCAGCACTTCAGCAGTATATTGGCTGATCCAAAGCAATAATCAGATGACCTTTGGGGGAAATGGTTAGATCTAGGGTTTTGGTACTAGCAACTAAAGAAGATGATCTCTGCCTTGGGAAGCGTAACTGAGGTAGAATGGGCAGGAAAATAGTCGAGACTATCTAGTACCTGGCTGTTAGACTCAATGGAAAAGGTGAACAGGTGTGATTGTCTGAGTAATCAAGGAACAGCCAATTTCAAGGGGAAGAGATCAATTCAGGGCTAGCGCTAAGGATGGGCGATCAATGCCTTTTGTGCATTGGGCAATGGAGTCAGTATACACCCAGCGTTGATGTAAACCCACCTAGGCTAGACCCTGATCTATGGACCCAGATAAGTGTTTTGGTCTGGATAGCTCAGTTAAGGCAGGAATTCAGTCAAGGAAGGCTAGCGCTAGGGTTGGATGAGACAGATCTGTAGATCTGAGGCCACCAGCAAACAACCAGCTCAACGTTGAAGGTGAAATGGGATCAGGAGGGGCTGATCTACACACTTGGTTCAGAGAAATTTGCAAAAATGTCAGATCTTGAAAAAGTCAAAGTTGATGATTGAGGATGAGAGGGTGAAACACTGAAAAACCGATTTCCTCAGATCTAGGGCAAGCAGGCGAAATCTAGTTCAGCGTTAGGAGTGTTCTGGAGTGCTCAGGACATGATCTATCAACCTAGCCTGTCAGATTTCAAAAACAGTAAACTTCAAAAAGGTCCAGTTTTTCAGTGATGGTGCTAGGGTTGTTTTCAGTCTAAAATTCAGATCTAGGTCACACTGTCATGAATCTGGATAGCGTTGGGGGTGATTTGGATTGTGTAAGACCCGATCTATCAGTCTATGAAGTCAGAAATCAAATTAAGAAACAAAAAAAAAATCAAAACCCTAGCAGGTCAAATTTTCAGTGGGGCGCTATGCAGTTTTCAGACAATATTTCAGATCTAGGTCAAACCAGCAGGAATTTGACCAACGTTGCAGTAGATTCTCTTAGGGGGAGGCCCGATCTATGAAACCCAACAATGGTTTGGCCAAAGATCGGACGGTTCCCGGATTTAGTAATTTTTAGGGGTTTTTTAGTATTTTAAGGATTTTCAGAAAAATGGAAGGAAAATAGGTACAATGGATTGAGATCTGCTAAAGAGAAGAGAATTACCTATTAGATCGTACCTAGAAATGCTTGTAGAAGCCTTAACAGCAATGATCCTTGCTATCCCGATCAATTCTGAAAGATCCACGTGATTTCTATAACAGATGTAAGCCCCAAGCTACCAATGCGCCCCCTACCTTGCATGAGCAAACGTCAACAATATCAGATTTGCTAAGACAAGATAAAGAAACCAAATGCTATAGGAAAGTAAAAAGAAGTAATCATAGATCACAATGACACTAATGAAAACCCCCTGATCCAAGACAAAGATAGCCGAACGAGTTGAGGTCCCCCTGCAAAAACGCTCCAGCGAAAACGCCCTCCTATAGACTAGACAATGATAGCAGAAAAAATATAGATCTCACATGAATTTCCACAATGCTAAGAAGCAGAAGACTATCCAATCACCATTTGAGAACATCAGATGCAAAGCAGATCCAGAAAATATCCACGAAAAAAATTTTCTATTATTCAGATCTAAGAGCCAAAGACCCTTTACAAATGAGAAGCTTTCTCCTTTAAAAAGAAATGAAAGAACCACAATCATAACCGAATCCTAACCACTTTCAAAACAAATGGCTAAGATTAAAAGATAAAATATTCTAATCAATGGTTGAGATGAGCTCAACATACAATACATGGATCAATATTACCGTAAAGTACCAAAGTGGACTAAAACACCCAACAAGAGGGTATCCCACTCTACAAGAAATAAATGAAGCACATGGTGGGTCCATGGAGTGTTAACTAACTCCCTATGGGTGCCCCATGGCACAATAAAATAATATAATATTTTAATTCTTTGACTTTGTGCCTCCTTGAGGAAATCGTGAGCCTCCCAAAAGCTCCAGAAAAATAATATAAAATGCCCAAAAAAATAGGTGTGGGCCCAATCAGGTGTTGCAACTGCTGGAGAAGGTGCGGAGGACATCACTCTCATCATCATGACTCATCCCATGTCATTTCCTTGCCTCAGTAGCCCAAATCATTTTCTTCAATAGACATTTAATCATTTTTTAATCTACCTCAGGAAACGTAAACCGGCCAAAACAGCCTCCTAGGGTGCCTACGTTGTCAAACTGAGCCCACCAAACTCTCTGGGATGGGGGTACTATGGTACAAACAAGTGGTTGCACCCCCTATGTCCATACAACGCCCTAGGAGATCCAAATAAAACATTTCCTTGCTCAGACACATCATCTTGTGAAGCAAAACTACATCAAAAAGGTAAAATGAGCCTGATCATTTCTGCAAGTGCCCGAAACTGAAAATAAACTGGCTCATTAGACTCAGAGAGTCCAAATCCATCTAGAGTGTATACTCATACCCCTCTCAAGTCTCTACCTGATCATTAATCATATCCAATAGATAATATAACCATCTGTAAATGATCAGATACCAATAATATAACTCAGACTAGCATCCATCTGCTGCAAGTGATACAAGGTTAAGACATGCTCTACAAATCATTTAAGCAACAATCATAACAAGTAGCAATCATTTCACTGGCAGTACATCAACCAAATACATATATAAGGCTTTATTTATTACTACTCAGACTAGACTTTCAGGACTATACTCACCTCATAGTTGTAGTCAATTTGCTAGTGAACGGTGAAGGATCAAATTTACCAAGCTAGGGCAAATAATGGCTTCCTACTTAACATCATGACACTTTGGATATGGAAAGGAAAAACTCACTAAAACCAATGTCGAACAAACAACAACACAAGGAATGGCAGTGCCTCACAAATGGTTGAGTTGTTTAGAGAGTGCTTATTCAACTTAGGCATCATAACTACATCAAGTTTGATCCAAGTTCATTAGGATCATCAATTTTATTTCCATGGCCTGTTTGGCCTATATGACCCTTTTGGGACTTCACCAGTGCTTAAAAGCACAGCTAATCGCAGCTTTCATCCGAGACATATTTATATTTATAAGGTCAGCAATATTTGGATATAGCATATTTTAACCATTGCTTTTTGGACCTTTTCTTATACCCTTCAAGGGGTATTTTAGCATTTCATTGCTCTTGCCCTTTTTCACATATGTTAAGAAACGCAGTTTTAGCATTTTCATTTTCCATGGGCGCACATATAATATTTCCAATACAGGTAGTACATGAGCTTTCAGTTTTAGCCAACAACATCTCAAGTGACCAGGGGGAGTTCTGCACAGTGCCAAACATCGAGACAACCGACCAGAATGATTTAGGCATACAATCCAACTCACCAAAGGCAAGTTTTGTCACCAACTCAAAGCCGAGACACAATATAAACAGGGAGGTTTGTCCAACAAAGGTTCTAGCAGGGAAAAAGGTCCTCCATGCCATAATTCAAGTAGCAAGTCGGGTTAGAAACAAAACTGGAAGATAATGGATGGGTGGAGACAATGAAGGATGAAACCAACACTAGCAAGCCAAAACAATGGTGGGAATGACTACCTATATTCTCCCTAAGGAGGGTAAAACCAATGAGTATAGATCAGGAACTTCCAAGTCTAAGTAGGGACATCAATACATAATACAAAATACATCCAAGTCCATATAATTATGACCGCCAGATCATGACACCACATGTTAATACATGTCGCAAAAAAGAGTATAAGAGCAATGATAACCATAACACAATATAAAAAGTTGAGTCATAATCATGCATATAATCCATCTGAAACATCATATGTCCAATGAGAAAGCACTGATATAAATCTGGGCATCAATAACTACTTTGCAATGACTAAATGGCTACCTCGGTCCTCAAATCGAAGTGTCCTGAGACTCAGTCCTTACATGGGAGAGTACAATAGTCCACAAATATAATAATGATCCGGCAAAACTGCTCATCTCAAAATCGCATATGTAAGAGATCTGGCTGAAAAAAATACTGTGTCTGAAAAATAGAATATGGTAGCCTGGATACTATATATGTGATAACAACAGGAACGAAAAACTCAACAAGACAAGATGATGGAGGAGAAGCAGATAACTCAGGTGATGACATGGATGTCTCAATTGATTGTGAATTGAATTTATCTACTAACTTTCCTTTATAGCAATTAATGCATGCGATGAATGGAAAGACTATGCAAAATGAATATGATGCACTCGTAAAGAAACGAACCTCGAAGATGGTTGACCCTCCAGTTGGAACCAAAGCAATTGGTTGCAAGTGGGTATACAAGAATATATAAAAACAAGATGGCTTGCTTGACAAACACAAAGAAAGGCTTGTGGAGAAAGGCTATGCATAAAAAGGAGTTAACTATGAAGAAACATTCTCCCCCACAACAAAATGGGCTACCATCTGCACTTTGCTCTCCATGGCAACACAAAATGGGTGGAAAGTACACCAAATGGATGTAAAAATCGCTTTCTTGAATGGAGACTTGAAAGAAAATGTTTTCATGTCTCAACTAGAAGGTTTTGTTGTGAAGGGACAAGAAAACAAGGTATGCAAACTTATCAAATCCTTGTATGGCCTAAAACAAGCACCAAGAGTATGGTATGAAAAGCTAACCGAGCAACTTTTAAAGCTAAATTTCAAGCATTATAATCTTGATGATGCAACATTGTTTGTGAAGAAAGTTGGAAGATCAATTGTATTTCTTGTGGTATATGTAGATCACCTTTTGATGTTAGGGAACAATGAAGATTATATAGCATCCATAAAGAAAGATTGAAAAAATGTTTTGAAATTACTGATTTGGGACTCAACTCCCTAAGTAAATATTTATATCTCAGAAAAAGTATGTTGAAGAATTGTTGAACAAATTTTGCATGACAAAATGGAACCATCTCTCAACTCCAATGGAACAAAAGTTGAAGCTCACATCGAGTGAAGGAAAAGAATTTGAGCATGCAACCAAGTACCAACAGCTTTTAGGAATCCTTATCTACCTACCTTACCACTACCAGACCGGATATTTCTTATGTTGTTGATATCCTTTCCAGGTACATGCACAAACTTTGTCAAGGGCATTGGTCTGCTGCAAAAAGAGTTCTAAGGTACTTGAAGGGGTCTCAAGACGTTGGACTCAAGTACACTAAGCTAGAAGAATTCAAACTCATTGGGTGCAGTGATTCGGACTTTGATGGTGACAAAGAGAAAAGATTGTCCACTTCTAGATACACAATGAGTCTTGGATCAGTAGTTATTTCCTGGAGATCATGCAAACAGTCAGTTCCAGTAGATTCGACAACTGAAGCGGAATATGTGGCAGCTACAAAAGCAACAAAGGAGATTGTGTGGCTCAGGAAGATACTTGAAGATTTGTAGGAGAAGTAAGAAAATTCCACTCCCTTATTGATCGACAACAATTCTGCAATCAAGTTCACCAAGAACCCCAAATTCCATGATCAAACCAAGCACATCAACACAAAGTACCATTTGATTCGACATTGTTCCACAAATGAGCAAATTGCCGACATTTTCACCAAAGCACTTAGACAAGAAAACTTTGAAAACTTTAGAACCATGCTCGGACTCACAAACACCCCTTTGGATTAAGAGGGGGGATGTTGAAAACATAATCCTTGTGATTATGATTCCACACAAAATCTAAATATTGTAAATAAATTGAGAATATGAATAATCACGTAGGGAGATGAAAAGGTTGGTTGGAAGATGAAGAGCAACCACCATATACATTGTATGAATAAAGGATTTTCCATTGAATAAGATAGAATAGGGAGTTATTAAATAAGAGCAGAAAATACCTCAGTAGCATATAACTTTGCCATTAACATTACCCAATATTGACACATGAATGCACATATGTAAGATGCACATTTAGACCAACTATCAATTGAAAATTTCCTTCCACTTATCTATAGCAGTTTGGCTGGCTTTGCCACAATGCTCCAGCCCTTTCAATATTCCTCAACCCACCATTATGATAGGCCATTGTTATGAACCCATCACTTCACCTAATACAAATCTCAACTAATATAGTTGGGAAGGGAGTTCAATTGCAAAATATTTATATGGAATGATGCTAATACCACCAAGAAATATATCATATCAGTCCAATAAAAATAACGAACATAACCTTAGATTGCAATTCAATAACTTTTGTACAACGTGTCATTAATACATATTTCTGCTTATGAGAATACTATATTAATGTATATTTGTGGTGGCTTACAAATCATTGTAGGGAGTTAACATAGTGCTTTACTAACAATGAAGTAAATCGTTGCCGCAAATTTAAAGACAATAATGCTCTTTGAAAACTCATGCTGCTGCAGCGTTAATATGAATTCAAAAATTCAATTGATAAAAAATTTATAAAGGAAGTTCGTTGTAGGAGCGATTTCCACACAAATAGCTAGATATTAGGGACAATTATCATTTGGACAATGCACCAACAACTGAAACAAAACACCCAGACGACAAACATACCCATAATATGCAACAATTGGTGATACTTTATAATGGCATGCATACGGCAACACAAGCAATGTGTATGGCCCAGTGTTATCAGAACTGAACCGGTCATCAAACAGGTCAAGCCCAAAAACCTAAACTGGACTGGAACCGGATAAAAACCAGAAAAAAAAAACTAACTAAAAAACTGATCAACCAAAAAATACATTAAATATTCAAATTTTGAAAAAAAAACATAAATATCCATCTGCATACATAAGAATCCAAACCATTATACACAAATATGTGAAGTTTCTCATGGATATAGAAAGTAAGGGTGCACATACCTAAAATCGCAAAGAGTGCAATCCATATCTGACCCAAAATACATAAACAAAGAGGCTCTAAATGGGCCTTGCTACAACAAATAACTACCTTTCAAATAAATCATTGCCTATATTGGGATCCTATTCATCAATAGCACCCTGTGGCCCCCACCTCTAGGCTCTAGCCCTTTCCTCTATCTCGAATCTCAAAGTTGATTCTCCAAGGACATTAGTCGACACCCTGCAATTTTGATGAAACCTCCTAATCCAAGCATTAAAAAAAGGCAGAAAAAACATCTCATGCCTAATAACTAAGTTTGCTTGAGTGAAGGGTACATTTTTACTAAGGTCATGACAAAGGAATTAAAGAATCAACACCACCAGCATCGAGGTACATAGAGTGGTTGACCCACTTGATTAAATATCAAGCCCATACCATCATACGTAATAGAATCCCATGGAAACGTTGCCATCTTGAAACCTTGAACACGGTTAAGTCTGTTGAATTCTGAATGGGATCTAAAATTCTACTTTCTCCATATGAAATCTGATAAGGTTGTAACCACTCTCAAACACCCTGAAACAATTGATGGCAATGTTAAAAACTTAAGTAAAAGGATTAGTGACATTCTCCTTATCTTTCATTTTATATCCTTTTACTTTAAAAATTTAATATTACCATTTAATCTTACTAATGATTATTATGGTTTACCTTCATTTATTTTCAAAAATGGCATCTTCAAAGCCATGTCACACTCACTTGTACAAAACCGATCGGTTTTGTACGAAGCCAGGCAATTCAGGCATTTAAGGGCAGTTCCATATGAAATCGGCCTCTATCTATTTGGAACCTTGAATCGGACCGCAATGGCCCCCAAAACGCTCTTACTGGTTAGTTTAGTTGGTTCGGGGCCGGTTCTGATTGTTGGAAAACTGAGAGGGGGGTGAATCAGTATTTGCCAATTATAAAATTTTCAATCAAGAGCAAGTTGCTAATCACCAATCATAGCAGCATATCATCAACAATCATGAAACATAACAAGATGCACAGTACACAAGATTTTTACGTGGAAACCCAAGTCCTGGGGGTAAAACCACGGAAGCCATTTTAATAATAGTTGTCCAGAAATAACTGGATGAAAAGAACAACTGTCTTATTATATAGACTTCAATTTTTTCAGCTTCAACTGAAAGGAGGCTACGACCCCCTGTTTTACATGCTGCAACCTGAAGGAAGCTACCACTCCCTAGTTTTCCGGCTTCTACCGGAAGGAGGCTACGACCTCCTTTCCTTGCCCCGTCCTGCCACCCTGATAAGAGGAATGTTACTGAACCTGTGGACCTGTCACACATAAAACCCTGCTGCTGATATTTTCTGCATTGTTTACTGCCAAGTCAGCCTGATCACTGATGCTGACACACTCTGTACCACACTGTATATCTGTCACGTACCAACCTCTGAATCTGCTAGTGCATACCATTCACTGTCATCCACAATCTCTGAAGTCTCTCTGCTTTGCTATCGCTGAACATCATCATAGGTTATACATCAAGGTCATCTAGGAATACACATTCATACTTTCACTTGTTCATTCAATTGCACAGGCTGAACATATTTATATTCTTACTGTTTTTGCACGTACCAAACACTGACTTCTTTACAAACAAATATATGCTGTACATTCTACCATTTCATATTACTGCAATCACATTCCTCTGTGGCATATATTCACACTTCACTGTACTCTTATGCATTACACATTACATGCTGCTGTAAATTCATAATGTATCTTATACTATAATTTACATGCCCCTGTACACACTTGTATTTACTTACTCCTGTACTCAAACTACACTCATACTGTATATTTCATCTTGTACATACACTATACACTGCAATTACAGACCTTTGCTCACCTTACTAACACACACTTACTGTACATGTCAACATACCTTTGCTGGAGGTGATGATACAAGAAAATGGAGTGTGTACATACCTTAGACTTGAGCTGTGTATATGAATGCATAACTTGTTGAAGAAGACCTCATACCTTGGGCAGCTAGCTTGTATTTGAGCTGCTGGTGTAAACCCCAACAGGACTGATAGAACTTGTCACATTAAGGCTTTTCTTCACTGCTGTTTTCTTCTGGAGCAAGTATTCGCTTATTCTCTCTGAAGTTCAAAACTCTGACTCTAAAGACTTTCAGATCTTTGATTGCTTTGCAAGCTGGAACGCTAACACCAGCGTTGATTGCAAGAGTCACAGTTTGCCACCACGCTGATTGCCTTTCAACTATTTCCTTTGCAAATTCAGGATCAATCAGCAGACTAGCCAGATCTGGATTCCTGTCATGGGCCTTCTTGATCCGATCGAGGGAAAATTGCACAAATGATGCAACCACTCTCGGTACTGAAAATTTCCACACCAGCGAGTAAAATGCCTTCTCTCAAATACGTCTGCGATTTGGTTATATAGGCAGTCTTTTTCTCTGCTTGAACTCAGCGATCTTGCATTCAAGGGTGATCTCTGTCCTCTGCTGATTTATAACTGAAAATTTCACCAGTCCGTGAATTTTCAAATCTCTGTTCAGCCCGTGAATTATCAAAGTATGTACAGCCCGTGAATTTCCAAACGTAAATGCAGCCCATGAATTTCCAAACGAATATACAGCCCGTGAATTCCAAAAAATTGTTCAGCCCGTCAATGTAAATGCAGCCCGTGAATTCCAAACGAATATACAGCCCGTGAATTCCAAAAATTGTTCAGCCCGTCAATGTAAATGCAGCCCGTGAATTCCAATATCTTTTTAAGTTGTCAAATGTTCAAATATTTATATGAAATTTAAGATGATTGGCTTCCTTAAATTAATGAATATGTTTGCCAAATTTTAATTTTGAATGAAACTTTTCCTAGAGTTAAGGAGTTATAAAGAGTTATTAATATTAAAAAATTATTTATTAAAATATTTTATTTATTTAAAACTTTTTAATATTTGAATTTAAGGTTTTCTTGTTTAAAAATGTCATCTTTCCATGTTTAAATGAGTTTTTTTTTTTTTTTAAACATTTTAATAACAAAAAATATTTAATTGGTTAAAAATAATTATTTATTAAACCATTTTAATTTTATTAAAGTTTTCAAGTGTAAGTCTTTAAAGGATTTTAAAGTGTTTAAAAGATTATGGGTTTAGGGACTCCTAGGGTACCAAGAACTTAATAGCACACAAAAGACCACTGAAGAGGTTATTTGGACACTAGCAACTTTTTCGACCCACTTAGGATTGCTTGAACACTCTACAGGGCTTTTGGCAATGTCCCAAGGCCTCCAAGGGCTTCAGACTTGGGCTTGGACAAAGTCAAAAGGTCTCCTCTTGACACAGACAACCACAAATCAAACACTAACCCTTAGGGGCACTGTTGGCATCAATGACAACTTAATCAACACTGATAACACTAGTATGGCCTATGGTTGCTCAACGGTCTTAGAAGATTGAGGAAATCACTAAATACAAGGAACAATAACTTGGATATAGAAGTTATTGATATAAAAACTCTTTTATCCACACCCTCAATTTCCTCTAGGTCCATAATGGACAGTGGGTAATATATAGTTGTTGTCATCCACAAACTGCTAAGAGAAATCAGTTTATGATCCATGACTATCTGAGTTATAGTAGAAATTCAACATTTTAACCATTAACAAAGCTAAGAAGCAATAGTTTACTCTTACAGTAATAACACAACAATCACAGAAAAATTCATCACATAGTGAACAAAAAACATTTACCTAGAAGCCCCTATGGGAAAACTAGCTTCGAAAGGTTGCTTAGTCTTCATTTTGACAATCTAAGGTTACAATGCAGCTCATGGCTCTATGGCCATTCAATAATTTACATAGCTAGGCACTTGTGCAACCTCAACCCCTGGCCAACAAAACGCCCTTTGTGAGTGGAATTGCAATAAGATATATGCGGAGATGGGGTTAATTGAAAGGGCCAAGCATCCTTGTCCTTTCATTTCCGATTCCCATCTCTCTTCTCTCCTATTTTCATTTTTCTTTCTTAGTAATGTTCTCTCTTTTCTTTCCTTTAATAATTGAAACTTGCATTGTCAGTTTATTTTATTTAAACTTCATTTATTGTGGAATTGCTTTTGTCTACTAATCTTTAAAAACCATTTATTTTGTTTGGATCCTTTTCGAATCATGGTCAAATGTGGATGTTAATAGAGCGGTCAAACACACATTAGGGATGTGTGTACACTGCAGGCACCCCCAAATTCTGGGGAAATTCATGGGGGGGCAGTTGGACATCTCTAAAATTATAAAAATAAACTAAAAATACCAAACATCATAATCCATTTGATGTATATTCATGATTGTGCAATGTAACTACTAAATACATTGATTTATTTTCAAAGCAGTAACAAGTAGGCAATGTAAAAGGTAAATATAATGTAAAACCAAAACAAAATCTTGGGGGGCGGTCAAGGGGGAAACGTTTCGCCAGGAATCCCCTTTTCTTCAAGACGTAGGGAGCGTGGGGCGCGCATCCCTGACCCTGGGGGACACATACCCGTGGAACACTACTAAATACCCCTGATCAGGTCATGGCAGATCCTCTTGGTTTTCATGCTAGGAAGTGTTGGCTTAGTAGCATTATTAACTACCTCTTGATGAGCGGAAGTCACACACCTTGCTGAGCCATTTGGGCCTTGGGCTGGTGTTTAGCGCTTCTTGGGATCAGTCCATTAGGACACATGACCACACATATTTTGCTTTGTAGAGGTGATTGCGTGTGTAAGGGTTGTCATACCCATTTTAGGACACCTCATTTTGCCCACTTGGACATATTGTTTTGATAGAAAACTCGTCCTCCTAGTATCCAGACCTATGAGATCATTCCTTAAAGAAGAATCCGACATTGTTAAAAAGGAGGGCAATGAGAGACAAGCATCTATTGGGGTTTACTTGGGGCACAATGTACTCCTTTTGGCTCACTCTGCACTTGGTGGAGCCTAATTGCACAGTTTTATTTTTATTCTATGTCATTGTATGCTTTAGTCCCCAAGTGTATAGGTGCACTAACCTAAAATTTTATATTTTGTTATTAACTTGTACGGTCAAATTTGTAAAAGGTTGAGGGTTGTCCCATATAAATAAAACATCATCACCTTATTTGTAAATCATGGACAAGGGTTCAAATTATGTATTATTTTATTTTCCTACATTGGACATTTGAAGCTATGCACACTTCTCTTTGGATGTCCTTTTCTCTTCCACGAAGGATAAATGGAAAGATTTCTAGGGTTTGATAGTCACATGTTAAGTGGATGTTAAGAATAGTGGTAATAGCATGTGCTCAAGGGTTTCTTAAGGTGCATCTCCTTACTCATACTTGATTAATGTTGGTATGTTTATCTCCTAACCCTAGTTTAACATCATTCTTGAAGTGCTTTGGACTAACGCAGGGTTTGTTTGCTAGCATTTTCTCTACTTGCTTCAGGAGACCTTCCTACCAAGCAGCTCTCCATTGTTCTGTTGTGCATTGGAATTCTCTGTTTGCCCTAATTAGGGTTTTGCTACCTAACGCTAGAGTTACCTAGCTTTTCCCTAATTGCAAGTAGTGGAAACCATCTTAAGAGGAGCGAAGTTTGCCTTGATCTCTCAATGCCCTAGGGTTTGAGACAAGAATCTAATACCCTATCCTTCAACTCTTTTCTCTATCATCAAATTTTACATGTTTTATTTTATTCTAAGTTGCCATGGCACCTGTACCGGGGGGTAGGGTACACGTTCCTGTACCAGGTACATATTCCCGTATCGGGTACTTGGGTACGGCAATGAAACGTACCCTCACATGCCCGGCCGTAACTCCACATACCTGAGACGCTAGTTAAAAAATTTGGGTATGACAATGCAAATGGGTACATGGAGTTACCTGTGTTTGGGTACGCCGAGGGTACTTCAAGAGGCCCAAGCATAAAAAATAAAAATAAAATTGGGGGGCTCGCTGCCCACACTTCATCATTTGCTAATTTGGAGAGCCTAACTACCCACACTTCATCACTTGCTAATCTGGAAAGCCCGACCACCATTTGGAGAACCCTCACTCCATTCCAAGCACGCAACAAGAGTTAGCAACGGACAGTTGGGAGAGCCCGAGAGCAGGTTAGCAGCGACGAGCGGAGGAGTTAGTAGCGGACAATTGGGATGGTTCCACAACTGGAACGATTTGTCTTTTGAGGCTTCAACAAACAGCATCAGGGTGGAGAAAATTTTCAATGGAGAAAACACTTTGGAGGAAAAAAATCAAACTTGAGAGGCTAAGACCACTGAACCGGTGAGGCAAGCAAACAGTAAACACATATTTTAATTTAACATTTCAGATCTCAGATTTGTCAAATTTGCAAGTGAAAACACAGTCCAGTCTCCAGAATCAACAATGAAAGGAGGCTGAAGGTATTTGAGTTTGTCATGTCACTCTTTGAGCCATTGCATTTCCAGATTTGAATATCTCACTTCCAACTTCAAGTTTATTGTTTTTTAGTTTCCCTATCTCTCCAATTTCCAAAATCACCAAAATGTCTTCATCAAAGAAAAATCCTCTATAAACATGTGGAGGACAAAAACAAATGCTGCAGGAGGCACAACCATGATTAAATGAAATTTTTGTGAGGCTGAATGGAATTGTACTTATACAAGAGTTAATGGCCATTTTATGAAAATCCCAAGGATGGGTGTTGAGCTTTGTAATGGAGACGTGGAGGATACCAATAAACTTCCTAATGCACAAATGGAGCAGCAAAAAGCTGAGGGTAAGACAGGCAAGGAAATATCAAGGCCTTGCCATAATCCTCGTGCTAATGTGGATGAGGAGTCCACTGATTCTGGTGATGAAAATCCATCTGAAGATGAAGTTCAGTTTGGTGATGAAAACGTGCCATCAAAAGCATCCAAAAGCACTACAACTCAAGCACGCAAGAAACCAAAACTTGGTGGCCTTTTTGACATGTTTGATGTGAAAGGCAGGGAGGGTGTTGATCTTGCAATAGCAAGATTTTTTCTTGCATGTGGCATTCCTTTCACTGCAATCGCTCACCATACTTTGAGCAAATGGTCCGTGTGATTAATAATGGACCTATGGGGTATAAGCCACATTGTTATGAGAAGCTCCAAAGTATTGGTGGACAAAGAGAAAGCACACCTTGAGAAGGCAATGTCACCATTGAAGGCATCTTGGAGTCTAGATGGATGCTCCATTGTTATGGATGTTTGGACTGATTGTAGGAATCGTCCATTGATAAACATAATTGTCTCTTCCATCTCCAATCCATACTTCCTTAGGGCCATTGAATATTTCGGTCAAGAAAAGAACACTTTGTTCTTGACAGACCAATTATGTGATGCCATTGCTAAGGTGGGGCCATCCAATGTCTTCCAAGTTATTACTGATGCAGCCCCAGTGTGCAAAGCAGGGAGGAAATGGTCCATAAAGAATACAGGGCAGTATCAAATCTGATTTTAATTAATAATTACAAGTCTAATTTTTTTTTTAAATTTCAATTGTTATTCATAAAATAAAATTAGAAATCTCAAATCATAAATCTAATTCTTTTTTATTTGTTTCATACTATGTAGGCATATTTTTTGGACGCCATGTGCAGTGCATTCTTTGAATAATGCACTAAAAGACATTGCAAAAATTGAATGGATTAGGTCGTTAATTGAGAACGACCGCAAAATTCAAATGTTCATATGCAACCACCACCATTCACAAGCAATTTACCATAGGCATGCAAAAAAGGAGCTTCTTAAACCTGTTGATATAAGATTTGCCTCTTATTATATTCTGCTTAGACGACCTGTCAAGATGAAGGGGGATTTAGCAGCCACAGTTATTAGTGGCGTGGGAGCAATGGAGGCAATCTACCTCAAATGCAACTGTGGAGATAGAGGTTGATTTTGGATGATCAGTTTTGGACTAATGTCCAATTCGTTGTGGAATTTGTAGAGCCAATTTGTGATATGCTTTGTTATGCAGACACAGATGCTCCATGTTTAGGTGATATTTATGAGAACATGGACTCTATGTGTGAGAGGATCCAATCCATCATAGATAGGAGAGATCCTATTTTATGTCCATAGTTGCAATAATGTATACATGGGCAGGAGAATAAATTGAACACGCCATTTCATAAGGCAGCTTATGCAGTTAATCCAAAATGGTATGATCCCATGTCAGGAAGGAGGCCTCCTTCCCAAGATAGAGAGGTGGTTAAGGAGTTTATGACCACTATAAAAAAAAATTATTATTCTTCAGAAGAGGACTCTAAGATTAGATCTCAATTTTCTCAGTTTGCAGGTGGGCAAGGAGTCTTTGGTTCACATGATTCAAAGACAGATAGGCAGAAGAAGCATCTGATTGATTGGTAGTGGCTTCATGGTGTGGATGTTCCTGAGTTACAGCAATTTGCAATACGGTTACTTGGGCAGGTAGTTCCTCATCTAGCTTTTGTATTATAAATTTAGAACTTTTAAATTTTATAAATTTGCATACTTGAGTCTTCCACTAACAATTTTGATTCTTGAATTTTCCATATGATTACTTGGACAGGTAGCTAGTTCCTCATCTTGTGAGAGGAATTGGAGCACTTATGGTTTCATACATGCAATGAAGAGACACAGGTTGGGGTAAAAGAAAGCAGAGAATCTAGTGTACATTCATAGCACACTTCGTCTCATATCTCGAAAATACCCAAGATACAAGGAGGGTCTTTTCAGAATTGGGACCGGTACACAGATGATGTTACCTATGTGGATGAGGAGATACAACCAAAGGGCCTGGTTGAGCTACCTCTAGTTACTACTAATGAGCAGGAGCCTCAACTTGAGAGTGATGCCTATCTAGAAAGCTTGCTGACACAGGACCTTAGTGATGTTGATGACATAGCTTGAGGAAGCCAAATCAACTATCTTGTTCATGTTTAAACTTTATTGTTTGAACTTTATTTTTCATGTTTAGAAGTGCCATTAAGCAAATTTTGAATGTAGTATGACAACGAAGTTTAAACTCATCGAGTCATGGACATATAGTATTTTAATTTTTATATTGTTGATTATATAACTTTCAGTCTTCCACTTGATTTCTACTATGAGTTTATGATTTATCAAGATTCAAATTTATTGTTTTATGTTTCAAATTTTTAATGTGAATATTCATATGAATCGTTGAATTTAGAAATAATAAATATGCATGTATGATGTGACTGTGACATGTTTTATTTTATTTTATTATATATCTATATATAGTACCCTTGACATACCCCAAATACCCTATTTCAAAAAGTGACGTACTCGTCCCCGTACCCACGTTTCCTGGCAACTTAGATTTTATTTTATGCATAGAATATTTTACATTGGGAGAAGACCCTAAAAATCTAAATAAATTCAAAATTCAAAAAGTAACCATGAATTTGTGTTTATGATCCACCCTAAAATTTCGCCCTATGGTTTTAGCTATTAACTCTAGAGCACGGCCTCATTTGAGGAGGTGCACTGGGATCTGTGAAATACTCGATATTGGAGAATTGGAGGATGTTTGATATTTTTGGCCTACCCTCTAAGTTCTCCCTAGTCCAACTATATGTTTTCCCTTGAAGGCCCACTTGTTGGAGTGCCTATTTTGGGAAGTGTGACATTGTCTTGGGAGACATGAAATTGACTCAAAAGGAGTGATATTATCTACGATTTGTGATAAAGTGAATACCTCTATTTATATATGACTCTTTTTTTAGGATTTGATATTGTTCGACTTCGACAAGGCACTGATCATAGCTATGAAGGTTTCATGGAAGGTATTTGTGGTTTGTTGGTGGTCGCACGTATCTTTTATTGGTTAAGGCCTCCCCTTTGCTTTGGAGTTACCCAAAGTGTTGAAAGGTTGGACTATGATGATATTGAGTTTAATTCTCTACTAAGCGTACTGTCACTAGCACTAGGTCTACATAGCCTTGATTTGCAAAGAACTGCTAGTTCTAGGCATAACACATTCAAAATTGGATTGTCAATTCTTGAGAGGAACTCTAATCACGATCTCTCGATGTCCTTGAGGAACAACAGCTAGGTCTTACCCTCATATTCACTTGAAAATTGTTTTACTCAATTCCTTGTGCTATATATTGCAAAAAATAAAAATAAAAAACTATTATTGTGAAAAACCCTAAATAATTTTTTTTTTGCAAAAAAACCCAAAAATATTTATTTTGTTCCCTAGTTATTTTAGTTGTAATTTTTTGAAGTTGTTAATTACTACAATAACTTCTTGAAGTTGACAAAATGTTGTAAAATCCAAAAAATGTAGAATAATCTTGCAAAAAAGTCAACTTTTAGCCGTAAAAGCACCCTAACAAAGGTGATGTCATCCTACGATAAGGTGACGCTATCCCTTAGGGTTATTTGCAAATTTGATTGTGGTGTTATTCCAAGCTCATTTTAACATAGAAGTCAAGCCCTAGTGGTTTGAGGAAGATTTGTGTAAAGCCTAGGTCACCTGGGGGGTTTGAGACCAAATTTATTTCTAGTTACCTTGACTACAAATAAATGTAGACCTGAAGCAAAAAACAGCCCAAAACATAGCCCTAGACCTACCCAAGCAAGTGTGCCCTAGGGGAGATTGAAGCTCCCTTAGTTGGAGATCACCTTAAGATAAATTTTGTATGATTCCTATGGCTAGTTTGGGATATACTTCATGTTTTATCTTGTTGGTCTGTATTGGAGAAAATAACATAATCATTTCACATATTCATCATTGCTCCTAACCTTCCAAGCTAAAAGGGTTACTATACATATCTTTCATTGACTCCATAAAGCACTGGTCTATTAACAATGGGAAAGTCTTGTAGGGATAGAAGTGTTTTTCTATCATGTTTCTTACAGATCTATCCTCACCTCATTTTGGGGAGCATCCTGTGGCCCAAAGGAGAAATGCCAATGGAGGAAGGGGATTACAATGGGGTGACATTGGTTGTACCTCCTTGAAGTGTTGTTGATCATAGTACTAGGTCCACATCTCTCATTTGGGTCCACTTACCTTCAATCATGCAAGAGTGCTAGTTTTTGAGGTAACAATCATCATGTTCATCAATAAGCGGAATTCTATCAGCCCCGAGGGGTAGCTCAATTGGTTGGAGTCTGAATCCAAAGACCATTTGATATTGAGGTCAGAAGTTCAATTCTCATGAATCTAGCTCTCGAGTTCCTTCAAGGTTAGGATCCCAAAACTGGTTCGGTTGGGCCCCCTAGAATTATTACTATGGATGTAGTGATCCCCGACCTCTATTCTCGAGGTTGTGAACCACGTGAAAAAAAAAGTGGAACTCTATCATCACTAGGCTCATTATCAATGTCACCATCAGTGCCAAGATCAACTTATTTTGCACTTGAAATAGGTGCAATTGGCAAATAATGGGCTAGAGGAACTAAATAAATCTTTCCCCACACTATCTATGTAGAATTTCTAGAGGTCATTACTCGATTGGGAAATCACAGATCCCAACTTGGCCTTAGATCTCAATACGCCACATGCATATACGAAACCCAACTTCTCAATCCCAGAGAAGGTAACAACTACACAATATACTTATAATCTTAACCACATGAAATCTCTCTACAACTTTAACAAATAATATGGCAATCACACATAATGAAACTCATATTTACCTTGGGGACCTAATATGGGAAAACCCAACAATTAGGCCTTTCTTCAATCTCAAGCCAAAGAGAATAATATAGAGACAGTATACAATCAACAATCAAATATACAATGAGAGAAACCTGATGGGTCAAAGCCCTAGATCTGCATGAAGCTGCAACTGCTACTCTTGGGAAATGCACCCTTTGTCTTCCCTAACCCTGAATCTTTGATAATTGCCTCTGCCAATCACTAGAAGAAGTAATTGCCTCTCTAATCCCTGAAGAAGTGATCCTTCTGCCTTTCTTTATTGCTATGGTCTGTCAAATGAAGAAAGTGCGACCTCAATCTCTAAATGATGCCCCTAGTTGTAGAGATACGCAAGCGAGTTCCCCTCTGTCTTTGCCTCAGTCAATCTCTAGCTAAGGTCTTAGTATGTCCTCCTTAGTCTCTAAAGAAGACTCCTCGCTCCCTCAATTGTCTCAACCTCAAGATCTGTGTCCCTAATCTCGCATGTGCGCCCTAGCTGGAAAAGTATGTCCCCACTATCTCAGTGAATGCACCCCAGCTCTTATGCTCCTTAATAAATGAAGAAAATCTGTGAGATGATCTCTCTCACAACTGGAATGATGTGCCATCCCTATCTCAGAAGGATGTTCCCTCACTCTCTTAAGAATGCGCCCTCAGTCTCTCCCAGATAAAAGCGCCCTCCTAGCTCAATTGATTCGCTTAGCCTCTTGATCACTTGAAACTCACAAGTAATGCTGATTTTTTCCTTCTTAATGACTTTTTCTGATCCTTCGGTGAGATAAGGGTTTTTAGACCCTAATTCAAGGTTCATGCACTAAATCGCCTTAGTGCATTAAAAATAGTGTAAACTACACTGCATGCATACACATGCAATATGCAAATCTCATGCACATGCATCATGCAACCTCCATGAACATGCACACCTACTCACCATGCAGATGCAACCTCCATGCATATGCACATGCATCATGCATCTCACCCATCAAAAACCAGTGCACCACTACACTCCTCACACCCAACATAGGAAGTCACTAAAGCTCTGCATGTCTTCAATCACTGAATCCATGACTGCTACAGAATGTCTCTCACACTCCACACTACTACCTATACTGATGATGTACCTCCATGCTAGGCCACCCCGAGATACACCTATCTCTAAGATTCTAAGGCCAACTGCAAATTACTACGAACATAAACAAGGCCTTCCAACCATGTAGATAATGTTTTTTCTTTTCTTTTCTTGAATATGATTTTTAACCTGATAGGGTTAAATTTTTTACCTAATATATTTTTAGACTTTCTAAAAATTGATTATATATATATCAAACATCAAGAGGGATCCAATTTCTTCAGTTATGATTCTTTTTAGATTTCGAACTCAAGAAATTTGATCTCTCTTGATTGATATGTGTGGGTTTAAGTTTTAATTTTTTATTTTATAGGTCGCCATGGATTTTTTTAATTACTTTTTATAATTTTTTATTTTATGAGCCTACATGAAGTTTTTTCAATTACTTTTTATTTTTTGTAATGTAACATTATGTTACCTTACCTTACGTAACGACATCTCCCACATATTGGGTTCTAAGCACGTCGCTACTCTCAACTAGATGCAACTCGCTACTCTCAAGTAATTTTTCAATTACTTTTTTTTGTAATGTAACGTTATCTTACCTTACCTTACATGAGACATCTCCCACATACTAAGTTGTAAGTACCTCGCAACTAGATGCAATCATGGAGAGAGAATAAATAATTGACTTTATTACTAATGTTGTAACAATAAATCCCTGACAAAATATCATTTCTCACTCTAAAAAGGTATACCACCCCTAGGTGCTTATGGTGGTTTAACCACTTGTCCCCTAAGAGCAACATATAACATTACATTGTTAACATGGCAACACCTTAGTAAGACCCTTAAACAAGTATTTATGACTCCTAAATATTAATCCAGAGTAACAGTCCAGCACAAAAATTATTCTCCATATCGTAAAAGGAACCACTAAACATAACCAAGCCTTTTTTACACAACAAGACACAGTATTGCATTACATAGAGGTTCACAATAAACAATACTTTCTAAGGTTTTGCAAATTAAATAGCAAGCTAAGTGGGCTTGATTGTGGGGAAAACTCCATAGTTAAATGTGATTGAGCCAGAGGGGTCTAGGGATGGGTGACCTCCAAGGAAGTCCTAGTTACTGGGTGCAAGCCCCAGAGGTGATTATTGATGCCATGTGATTCATTTTGTTAGTTACAATCCTGATTCTTCACCCTTGTTAGCATCACTCGATCCAAATAGTGCTAAGTGGACTATTCAAAATCATGAGAAATTAGTCAGTTGCGACTAATACTCATGGATATGGGTCATAGATTAATGACCTACTCTACACAAATAATCCCAAAATTTATATATCATATGCTGGACTATGAAAGCCTCTCAATACTTAAGGTATGAAACATCTTGTCATATTCAATATTGGTAAAACACCAATCAGGATCAAGTCATGTCCTCGCCACACCACTATTGGAATGAAATTGGAAGGATTACATGAAGATATTGGCATCAGGTCAATCATACAAATAAAAGATCTTTTGTTGCTCAAGTAATCCTAGTGGAAAATTAGGATGCTTTCCTTCGAGCGTGCATCAATTGTTGAGCACTTAACAAAATCGCTATAAAAGCATTAACCAATTACAAGGAATATGGAGCTTCTGAACAAACTAAATGGTTCTCCTTCTCCAAGAAGTATCTACTCTCGAGATATTCCGAAATAAATTTGTGAAAGAGGGCATGATAAAAACAAATTTATGAAAATGTCAAAAAGACTACAGGTTATACATCTACTCATTTTGTTTCATCATTGGAACAACATATCAAGCAACCATGAACAAACTAGTACCACTGTTCTTTCAAAAACTATGTTATTTTAATTGAATGGCATTAGAGTCTTCAATATGTTGAATTTTAGCATTAGCATGTATTCTCAAAAATTTGCAGACTGTAGCATAGATAACAATAACAAGTGCAGTAGATAAATAAACACATCACACACAATGAACACAAGAGTTTTTCGCAAGGATACCTTTAGAGCACAAAAACCCGAAAAGCATTAGTAATTCATCTCTTAAATGAGATGACTTGAGTTCTTCAATCTCAGAATTCTAAGATGAATGTTCTTCAATAATTCTCAAATCCTAGCATGCTTGACCACAAATTTTCACAAGTACAAATTACATAAGAAAATCATATTAGGGCTTTCTACCCAATCTTTCTCTCTCCTTCCCAGCTGTCTTCTCAAACCAAATTCTGAAGGTGCCCGTGAGCTGCCCGAGTTCCGTACTGCTGCGCAGAAATTTATTTCCTGCCGCCCGGGATTGTTTCTCTGCTTCCTGAAGCTACCCATGACTATTTCTCTACTGCCCAAGGACTTAACTGCCTGCCCGGATGCTGCAACTGCCTGCCCAGACCTGTAACTGCCTGCCCGAGCTCTGTATCAACCTTCCCGAACTCTCTGTGGCAGGTTAGGGAGGAGGGAGCTGCCCGAGCCTAAAAGAGACCGGTCGTGAAGATTTGCAGGCTGCCCGTGAAGGGACTGCTATTGCCCGTGGGTATTCTGTTGCTTCCCGGATAGAAGGTGTATGTTAGGGTGAGAACCCTAGGTCAATTGTTGTTCACCTGTGAAGAGAAGTGGGTGAAACCCTAGCTTAGGGTTTAGCTGTAGCAAAGAGGTAGATGCCCTAGCTAGAAAGTCTCCATGCTAGGGCATAAACCAAAACAAGAACTTCCCTCTCTTCATGAACCAGCAAAAATATTCTAGGACCCACTGAATGATGATGAGCAAGTATGTGTAAAATGAATTGGAGTTGATCTTCTTTTATAGCCTTTAAATCACCTAGATGTGGACCAAAACTCAAAAGAAAAAAATAATAACATTTTATTCTTTTATCTTTTGACTTTTACCTTTAGTGGTACTAAAGATCTTTTTGCATTTTCACTTTGACTCCTTAATGGTCCAAGGGTCGTTACGTATTTTTGACTTTCACCTTTAGCCTTCTTCAAGTGCCCTGCGGTCAAAACAAGTGGTCATAGGGGTCCTTCATCCCCACTAAAAGTACATCATCATAAACAGAGAGAATTACTAATGCTTTTATCTCACACTCCTTGTGCCACCAAGATTGGGTACCATGTGTCTTAACAAAGGGAAGTTAATCCTTGGAGAAGGTCACAAAGCCCACAGATCGAGGGTAGGAGTACCTCACATGCCCAGACCCGGCCTAGGACTTATAGTGATGTCTTGGTAACTGACCAAGGTCCTCAGTCCTAGGCTGAGTCCCCCAGTTCTAGACTGGTTCATCTTCCTAGTAACTGACTAGGTGCCTCCATTCAAAGAATGGCTACTTAGCTCTAAGCTGAGTTCCCCCAATGCTGGACTTGTTCCACATCCTGGTCCTTGACCAAATGTCCCCATTCAACAGAATGGCTACTCAGCTCAAGGCTGAGTTCCCCCAGTGCTGGACTGGTTCCGCATCCGGTCCTTGACCAGATGTCCCCATTCAACAGAAGGCTACTCAGCTCAAGGCTGAGTTCCCCCAGTGCAAGACTGGTTCCACATCTTGGTCCTTGACCAAAAGTTCCCATTCTCCTAAGAGAATGGCCCTCGATGCTGCTTAGGAAAAATCAACTTAATAGAAATGTGGTAGAACACAAACAAGTAGATCAAGTACTCCAGTTATTCAATTTTACACCAAAGGTACAAATGTAATTTTGGCCAAAAACTGTAATACATAGCGCACATCATTTTTAAGGATGGTATAAAAAAGAATAATTTGTAAATTTGCATCAAGGAACATAAGACATCCACAAGAAGGTAAATTACCTGGTCAAGCTCATTAACTGCTTTCACAAGAACAGAATAATAAACCTTCTTAGTTCTATCACCGTCCATCTCTTCTACTTCATCGATATAGGCCACACGTAGAGATGGGTATCTGCTAAAAGCATCAAGTTTTAGATGACTGATAAATGAATATCAACAACCTTACACAAATAGTATCTTAAAACAAAACAGAATCAGAATGGAAATAGTACGGACTTACGTCTTCATTAGGTTTAAAATGTCAGAGTAACTTGGGTCATTAGATCTCTTTTGCGTACCATACTGTTGGCAGGAGACAACATATGTAAATTTCATGTCAGCAACTGCTTGCAATTGTGCCCACATTGATCGTTGGCTCTTGTCCTGCTCCTTAGGGGCAAATGCAACGGCCTTGTAACCTTCCATAATTTCTGCAGAACAGAAGCAAATTCACAAAAAATATTTTTCTTAAAATATTATGAAAAGCTTTGAAACCAATCTTTCGTAACAGAACCAGATAAGACAATTACATGATCACTTGCATTCGTAGTGGCAATTGACCTTCATATTCCTTGCACAAGAGGATTCAAAAATATTTAAGAACAGTTTCATACCATTGGGTTTTGCCATATCTAGAAAAGATTGCAGTTCCAAGGCCTTTCTATAGTACATCATTCCTCTGACTGCCAAAACAAGAGTATAAAGAACCATGTGTACAGTCAATTTTCAAAAAGCAACAAATAGACTGAAGCTACCATATTCTTAAGACCATAATTTCAACTTGTTTAAACAATTCTCATTTTCATTTCCCAAACCTGTCCTGGAGAGGGTTTGCCCTCTATTTGATGCCCAGTGACGAAGATGTTGTATTAACTCTGGGTTATCCAAGACCTGCTCCTCACTATTGCATTTTACACGTTCCAGAAAATTTTTCCATTCATCTGTTTAAAAACATAAAAAATTCATGATGATCTGGATTGAAATTAATAAACCTGAATAACCTTCTGAACTGTATGAAAACTATAGTATATACCAACCTGGATAAATTTTCTGCAAATAGAAAACAATAGAGACCCCATCTTCATTCTCCAGCTGAAGTTCTTTCATTGAATACAGAACTTCTTCTTTATAATAAGGAGTTAAGACACTGAAAGAAAGTAGTTGAACCCAAGTTACTACGTGCAACTGTCACGCATTAAAGATTCCTTACAACCGACAAAAATTCATTTCAACAGGTATCAATCTTTTTTACCACAAGATAATTTCAACTACCAAAGAAAGCCAAAAATGGCTTACAAGTCTATGTTAGTCCTGAAATTATGACTCATTTTATCATATCCCACAACTTAGTAAACCCAAGTGTAACCAGGTTTACAAGTGAACATAATACAGCCAAATAGCTATAAAATCTATAACCTTGCCTTGTTCAGAAAGAAAGAAATAAGAAAATTATACTATTGTCCTAGAGGTAGCAATGTAATGTGGGAGTGCCACAAGCATTATTTTAGATGTGAAAGCAAATAAAATAAAGCAATAAAATGTAAAAAGGGATAACTGCAAGAGGTAAAGATAAAAGAAAAAATAGAGATTATTCTCTGTAAAGAGAGATTAGTGAGCACTTGATTCAGACAACATTGACCCAGTGAAGGTTTCAATCCAGAGACCGAGGATGCCCTTTGGGGAATGCCCTTAGCTAGAGGGGTGAATTAGGGTGAAAGCAAGCGCTCCCTGTTGAAGCAACCCTAGCATCCAAAGCCAATTAGTCCTGACTCCCGAGTCCCGACTACCTAGTAGAGAAGAGGAAACTAGAGCAGGCATTTGCCTCCTCAAGTTCAGATGGGAACACACCCCATTCCTATACATGCATACTGAACCAAGCATGCCAAGATGACACTGATAGACCTGGGCAACCTCTCCACTGTATCAGAGTCAAGACATCACCTCACTGATATACCATCCCTCGTGTTCATGTCCAAAGACTCTCCAAGGCACTTGAAGCCTCCACTAGTAAATATAGGCAGAAAGAAAAATGCAATCAACCTAGTGGATCTGAAATCGGAGGAGTCTTGTAGGGCTTGTCTTTAACAGCAAACACCTTCCTTCCCACTCATCTAGATCTCAGCAGAGAGTAGCCTCTTCCAACAAGCCTGTTGTCCCTAGCTCTTCCAGTACTTCCAGATCCTCCAGTTCATCCAAACAGTCATCCATTAGGGGTTTCTTCACACCAGCTTTGGATGGTAGAAGCATTCCATCTATTGCCAGTTCAAATTTGGATGCTAGCAGTTTCTCCTCCTCCCCCTTATCACCAGAGGATGGCTCCTCCAGACCTTGAGCAAACTCTCTAAGCACCTCCCATTAAGACATTTCCCTTTGTTTTAGAGTTCTTAAGAGGGATCATTTCTTCTCTAGGACTCCCATCTTTGTCCTTAGAGGTCAGATACGCTTTTATAGGAGTTGCACTCGCACTACCACTGTGCATTGTTTCTGATGTAGGTAGTGTTGATGTTACTCCAGTTTGCAGCATCGGGCAGACATTCTCCTAGATTGGTCATGCTGATTTGACCAAGGGAGAATGATATATTCACCCTCGGAAACTGAGTCATATGGCTAGAGGTGAATGCCCCAGGTAGGGACAGTCTTTCTCCCATTAGCCTGAGCCCTATGGCTTGGGGAGATTGGCCCTAGGGTAGTCTCACATTGCTTGCTCCGCAATAAAGTAAACTATTCTATATTAGAGCAAGTTTGACTTGTTTATTGATAGGGGCCTTTATCACTTGTGGAATATACAAGTCTAGTCCAATGTTGAATTGGTTTAGACTCTAAGAAGTGTATGGGACTTCCTAGTGGGTCTATTCAACACTAGAGCTCGATGTGTGAATAGACGTGCAAGTGACAAGATAATCATTAAAAAGGCTCATGGACAACTTTTCTAGTGAAGAAGAAATAACCAAGAAGCCAAGTCAAAGAGAAATGAACCATTGAAGAAGTCCCGGAAAGCATTGAAGAAGCCCCAAGTAATATTGAAGACAAAGGTACAAGTCTGCCCCAAGAGAGAAATAACGGTGACTTGAAGTGTATAAATAAGCAGCTAAACATTTCATTTTATCATCACAACACAACATCTCTTCTCAGCTTCTCTTGTGTGCACTTTTCAAGGAGGTCTAGCAAAAAGTACATGGAGAAATTCTTGTGGATCTATCTCTTCTACATGGCTAGGGTTTCCTCATTAAAGAGGACAAACTTCTTATGTGCTAGGGTTTCTTCATAAAGATGGGGATGTACTTGTAAGTTGTGATATTGGACTGATTGCTTCTCTAGAAAAGTTGTTGGGTTTTCTCTCAAGTTCGGGTTTCGCAAGATAAATGTCGATTCTATTGTGGATGGATATCTTTCTATTGTTTTTGTCGCATTTTCAGTTGAGATTTTCAGTGTGTAATTATTCTATGATAACAGTGGCATAAATTCTGTTTTGAAATCATAAGGAAATAATTATCAGATCTGGAAATCATAAAAATTAACATCTAGCATTCCCATTAACCTATTTATAAATAGGTAAATTTTTCTTATCTTATCTTATCCTATCCTCTGTCTCATCCTCCTCAAGAGGGAAAAGATGCAATTTTCTATCAATCCAAAAGAGTGCAGCGATTAGTCCCTGTTGCCACACAAACTAGCATCTTAAGATTGAACCATAAAATCAATGATAACTTCTGGATAACAACGAGGGAAGCCAATGTCACCACACATAGCCCTCTTTTGCTCTATAGGATAGCTCTTCTCTCGCTCAAGGGAGGAGTCCCTAGGATAGGATTACTAGAGTTTAACAACGTAGCACAAAGTGAAATTGAAGACTAACTCTAGAAAAACAAAGTGGTTTTATGAATGTAAAGAAAAGGGTGATGAAGCAAATGGGGACCAATGCCTCATCCAATGGGCGAAAGGGGTAAACCAAGGATCGCATGTAGCTTTCTTAGAAAGATTAGAAAAGGCTAGGGTTGTAGTGCATAAACCTAGCTATTCTTCAATGGCTGGGCTGAATTCAAAATTCAAAGGGAAACTTCTAGAGCAGAAAATTTCAAATCAACTTAAAGAAAGCTATCATGAAAGACATCGGAAAACACAACCTAGAGCAAAAAATGTGTACCTAAACTATACTTCCAACCTAAGTCACCTGACACGGGGACACGGAACACAAAGGACACGGGGATCGAGTGTCCAACACGGACACGCTGACCCCCAGAATCAGGACACGTAGGACACGTTATATATATATATTTAAAAAAAATTATATATATTAAAAATTTTAAGTTATAGACATATAGATCCATTTTTTTACAAATATTCAATATAAATCAGAATCAATGCACATTTAACATTAGTATTACACATTTACAAATCAAATCAGTAATCACAATCATATTATGAGACACATAGATATCAATAATCATAGTCATAGATCAAAATGTCAATACTCATGAGTCAAAACCATATTTCTCATTAAGTCATGAAAATCAAAATGTATACAGTATAATCATATAATGTATTACATAGATTTCGGAATGCCACTAGCAATAGTAAATACAAAAAGGTGTAGATCAAAATAGAAGAATGAAGAGTCTCATCTATCAATAGTCATCATCCTCCTCCTCCTCCTCAACCATGATAGGATCAATATCTATTGGTGTGGAGGATGACCCCTCCAAAGGATCACTATCATCAAATGTCACCGGCTTTAGCACGGGATCATTAAGATCCAGGTTGGCTAATGCCAACTCAGTACTGTTGTCCAAACCCATATCATCAGGAAGACATCCCACATCTTTGTCTTTCCCTTCACCCACTCCTCCATCTTCCTGTAAATAAGACGAAGGTTGGTGTGCAGTGTGCACATACACCATCGTCTCTGCTCTGGACTGCTCAAGTCTGCTCTTCTTCAAACTGTACAAGTTGCCATATGTGCTCCAATTCCTCTCACAACTAGAGGATGATGTAACTTGAGAGATGATCCTCGAGACTACCTTTGTAGAATAGGGCATGTTGCCCCATGAGTTTCCCACCAATTATAGAGCTTCTTAACTCCCCTATCTCCAACCACATCATAGCCTCCAAATCTCCCAGTAGCACAGGAAAACTCTACAAAGCCCGCCTCCACCTGATCAAATAAGTCACTATCTTGAAATAGCTGCCTAAATGTTATCTTCCTCCCCTGTGATATCTCTCCATTCATGTGAGGAGGGACTCTATGTGAGGTCCCACCAATGAGCCATTCCTGACTGTAGAACTTGTGGTTCAAGAAGTGGGCCAAGCAATGCAAAGGTGTACAATTCTTATCCCACCTGGAGATAAGAATATCTCAAATGGTGGACCATAAGTTCTCTATTGATGTCTCATACTCAGGACACTCATTCTCCATAACAATGGTCCTCATGGACTCAATCATGGAATCCCACCCCTCATAAACATCCGCTAGGATGGGTTGGTCTGTGTCTGCAAAGCGCAACAAAGAAATCAGTGGCTCCATGATCTTAATGGTAAGATCCACCCTCTCCCACCAAACATCATCCAATACTGTGTCCTTCACCTTTTTTGAAGCACTTTGATATGTCTTTCTCCAAAAAGACCGGTACTCTGAAATCACCATGGACCCAAGAGCGGTTTTGACCTCCCTCAACCTCTTGAGCATGATGAATGAGGAAGCAAACCGAGTATCTGTAATCTTCAGCAATGAAAGATGTGTGTCCTCTATGTAGATGGTGAGGGCAATTGTATGGTTTTGTACAAAGTTACGGATATGGCATGCATCCTCAATAATGTTGCCAATCCATGTCACATCTTTAGAAATGGATTTGAGTGCTAAGTTCAATGAATGGACAATGCAATGTGTCCAAAAAACCTGTAAGGGCAAAAAAGAGAAGTATAATGACTCTACAACACTAACAAGTTAACAACTCAAATCATTAACAATGAAAGGTGTCATAATTTATAAATGAAAATACCTGTGGATATTTAGTTCCACAATCATGCCATCGGCCTTGCAAACAGGTGCATTGTCCGTGATGATTTGTACACAAGAATCAACACCTACTTCTTCAATGGTTTTGATGAATAACTCACCCATAAAATGTGCATCCTTGTATTTCCCAAGAGCATCCACCGCTTTCAAGAACACCGGTCCATTTTGGGAAGATACCATGAAATTGATGAGTGGATGGCATGCTGGATCCGTCCATCCATCGGAAACAATACTCACTCCAGATGAGGGCCATGTTGCTCTAATTGGCTCAAGAATTTTGTCCACCTCCTTCTTTTCCTTAACCAACAATGTGGTTCTAAGCTTCTCCGAACCAGGAGGCACATAACCAGATGGATCTCGTTCACTAAGACTTCGACACATCTCAAAAAACAATGGTGACCGTGCAACATTGAATGAGATGAAGTTGAGGTAGAAAAAGAATGCAATGGTGAGGTCTACCTCTTCTTGTGCCTCTTGTTGGAAAATCTTGTCCATTGGACCACTTGAAGATGGACTCTTTTTTGCTCGATGTGTATCACCTCTGCTAGGTGGAAATGGAGGCCGCATTGTAGAGGGTTTCCTTAAGAATGGAAGAGGATCCTTATCCTTTTTCTTGCTTGCTGCTACTACATTCCCTAAGCTTTCTTGATCCTCCTTTCCCATTTCTTTCCTTTGGATAACACTCACACCTTTACATGAAATCCCACAATTAGAAAGACCCAACAAATGGCTCTTAACATGGTAGTATGTGCTCTTGAAGTCATTCTTGCAAAAATTGCAATTCCAAGACACATTGCCTCCCCCACCTAGCTTTGCCCCAGGCCCTTCTTTCCTAGCCACATACCTCCACAAAAGGTCTTTCTTCTCTTGGGCTTGTTGTTTTGCTAAAACAAGGTTCAATGGAGCATGAGCTCCCCTAGCAGCAAATGGAGCACTAGCAAGAGGAGTAGAAGAGCTTGTGTTTGGAGGAATAGGAGGGGAGACAATAGATGGGGCATTTCTCCCTTTCCTTTTCCCTTTAGCTCCTCCCCTAGCTAAATGAGACATTGTTCTTCTTGCTTGATGTTTGAGCTTGCAATCCACACAACCAAATCCACCTTCACTTGCAAAAAAAACCCTTCTGAAGCCTTTAGCACCCTTCCAAAGCCTTCAAATCCCCTTCACCTGAAAAAAAACCCTCTTAGAGCTCTCCCACAATTGCAAATGAAAAAACAAAGTGAGAAAAATCGGGTTTATAATGGGCTCGACCATCATTTTCGTGTCTTGTTTTCGGGACACGATTGGACAATGCCCGGACACGCATGTCCAAACACGGGACACAATTGACAGTTGTGTCGAACACGATCTGTCAACGTGTATGTGTCCAACACACGAACACAGGACACGTGGCCCTAAAAGGACGTGTCTGATTTCTTAGCTTCCAACTGATAACAACCACGTAAACGATAGAGAGCTTGTTTCATTATTACCTCAATTCCATTGACAATTTGAAGATACATTAACCAAGCAAGCTTAAGCAATATGAGAAACCATAGAAGAAAGAATTGTCGATTTTTCGCCGATGACCCCAAAAATCATGCGATTTTCGGACCAACGAATTTTAAGGCAAAAAATCGTGATTTCTGGAAAAAATCGCAAATCGTGCAGTGAGCTAAAAAATCGTATTTTTTTAGGGAAAATCGCGCCACAACCCAAAACCACACCGTGTCTTCTGTCTGATTCGTTAAAGGAGATTTAGGGGTTCGATTTGATCATTTCACCTTGGAGAACAACGGGAGAGGCACATTGTTTTACACCAGGAGGGTTTTACAACATATTATCACAAATTTATCTGTGCCATCCTTTGTATCTAGGAGGGTTTTATCAAACAGCCACGCAGTCACCATTTCATTCTCAAAAATCAGAAATTGCAGGTGTCTGTCTTGGCATTTGAAGGGCAATTTGAGGGCGGTCCGAAGGGCGTTTAGGGTTTGAAATTAAGAATTCAACACAGAGGTAAGTTAATTTTTTTTAAATCTATGCCATTTTCTTGTTCATTTCTAAGTTCTTCCAATGTTAATGCAATTTCTGATTTCAAATTTCAAACCATCCCTTCATGAGTAGCTGAGTGACGGTACAATGAATATTAGAATCTAGATTCTAGACATTAAAATTTAAAAATTAAAATTTTAAATAAATGATAATATCATAATACATAATAAGTATTAACAATGTAACATATTATAATTTATATAAATTTTTAAATTTAGTTTTGAAAATTTGAATATACCATTTTTTATAGTTGATTATTAATTTATTGAAGTTGAAACTTCAACTAAATATCGATTTAAAAATATACCAGCCTGTTGTTAGTCTTTTTCTATTGGGGTTTAATGTCTTATTTTGTTTTTTGGTGCCACAAGTTTGACTTTTGAGGTTATACATTTCCATTGCAAAAATGCCAAAGGCATTAGACACATTTTGGCAATATGTTGACCCTAAAGATGGAACAAACTGACAACGATTGCATTGCAAATTGTGAGGGCAACATATGACAAGAGGCATTAGCGGGTTGAAGTACCATTTGGCAAAACTCCCTGGCCATGTTGTGGGGCTTTGTAGTGTAGTTACCCCCGAGATTATGAGAATGGCCCATGACGCAATTCACTTGAAGGATAGAAAAAGGGAAGAGTCAGCTGCAAATAGAGTTGAACTTGTTGTAGGTGGAGTGGGTAGGACTTCAGGGACATATGACTATCCCACTGAGGGTAATGTTGGGGGCTCCACAGCCATTGGTTCACCTTCTGTTAGGGTCGCTTCATTGTTCTTTGTTCCACGGACTGGAAGTGGTGCTCAACCTTCCATCAAGTCCATGGTTAAAAAAAACGAGAAGGAAGAAGCGGATAGGCTTATGGGGAGGATGCTTTTCTGGAGTGTCTTGCCTCTTACAATAGCAAGAAACAATCATTTTTTTCAACCTATGTGTGATGCCATTGCTATTGTTGGCCCAAGGTACAAGTGCGCTACATATGAGGAGATTCGGGGGCCAATTCTAGAAGCAGAGAAGAAAGACATCAACACTAGAATTGAGGATTTCAAATAGTCATGGGAGATTTATGGATGCACATTGATATCTGATGGTTGGACAGATGCGAAGGGTAGGACCCTTTTCAATTTCTTGGTACAGTGCCCTAAACGTACCATGTTTATTAAATCCGTTGATGCATCTGCACAGGTAAAAGAAGCAGCATTGTTATGTGAGTTGTTGAATGGGGTCCTTCAGGAGATTGGTTTCGACAATGTGGTGTAGATCATAAGAGATAATGTGACCAATTATGTGGTTGCTAGTAGATTGCTTATGGAGAAGCACCCCAAACTATTTTGGAGTCCATGTGTTGCACATTGTATTGATTTGATGTCGGAGGATGTGGGGAAAATTCCCTTCATCAAGGAGGTTGTTGATCATGCTAGGAGTATCACCAAATTCATATATAACCATGCTTGGGTTCTTGGCCTCATGAGGAGATGCACGAGAAACAAGGAATTGTTGCGCCCTGGAATCACACAATTTGCCACCAACTTCATTTCTCTTCATTCTTTGCTTCGAGTTCAATTTGAACTGAAGCAAATGTTAGTTTGTGATGAGTGGCGAGATTGCACATATGGTAGGAGAGAGGATGGGAAATCCATCACTAAATTGGTCTACAGACTCCTTTTGGGAAGGAGTAGAGGAAGTGTGTTCAATCAGTGAACCTTTGGTAAAGGTTATGAGATTAGTTGACAGTGATAAGCCCGCTATGGGCTATTTGTACGATGCCATGGATAAGGCCAAAGAGTCTATTCGATCTTATTATGTGGGGAAGGGTGCCCCTAGACACAATAGATACATCATGCTATGGGATTTGATTGATACACGATGGATTGGGATGCTCCATCGACCTATTCATGCAGCTGCACTTTTCCTCAACCCCACCTTTTCCTACAAGTGTAAATTTGATTTTGACAAAGAGGTTTTGGAAGGGCTTATCGAATGTATTAATAGGATTGTACCTAATTTTGAGACTCGCACGAGTATTACTCGTGAGATGGAGATGTATCAAGAGGCTACCTGACTATTTGGCTATGCCGATGCTATCCATGCAAGGACCAGTTTGACTCCAAGCAAGTGATTAAAAATTAGAATTTATTTGAATTTTGAACTTCAAATACTTAAATTTTAATTGTGTTTTATGATTTATCATTTTAATTGAAAATTGAAATTTGAATTATATAATCTGATTTTCTTTCTTTCTTGTTTATTGTAGGTGTTTGGTGGAGGACATATGCTGTAACGACGCCAAATTTTAAAAAAATTGCCATCCGAGTCCTCAACCAAACCTATAGCTCTTCTAGTTGTGAGCGTAATTGGAGTGTCTTTGATAAAATACACTGAAAGAAACACACCAGGTAAGAACTTTATCAAAGCAATTAAATTCATTGTAATTTAAGATCCTCTTTCATATTGTTTTCTTTTGGCCTCAAGAGTCAAGACTCATTAAATCTTTTAATCACCCTCTTACAGGTTGGATTTCCTATGCTTGAATGACTTGGTGTATGTCCACTACAATCTTTGACTGTGGGCGAAGCAGGTGGAGAAAGCACCCGATGTGGATACCATTTGCTTGGACAATATTGATGTATTGTCCAAGTGGAGGGTGGAGGTTGAGTTACCTATCATGGAGGAGGCACCTACATGGTTAGATGAGGAGCAGCAGCAGCAGCAGGGGCGAGAGGAGGAAGAGGAGCAAGAGGAGGAAGAAGAGGAAGAAGACGAGGAGGAGGAGGCAGAGCGCTTTGACCCAGAGGACTTCATGGAGGGTGATGTGGCTTCATCGGCACCACCTTCTACACTGATCGATGTATCTAGTCCCTCATAGGCACCGAGTCCCGCTACTCTCCATTCGACATCTAGTGCAGGGCCAGGACGTTCTACTGTCAGGGACAGACCTGGCAAACAACCCATGATTTTTTCCCGTAAAAGGGGAAGAGGACATTGATTTCAGAGACAGATAGTTAGCTGCTAGTTTTGTGATGTCATTTTGTATTGGACCATTGGTTTCCCAGTTTTGAGTACTATTGGACAACTATATTCAGACTTTTAGTATCGACTTTTATGTCTCATATTATATTTGGCATGACTACATGATATATATAAGTGCTTTTTCTATATCTATGTGCCAATGTAGTTATTTGATGTCATTGTTTCTTTATATGCTTAAAATTATGAAAAAAATGAATATATTTTGTGTTTTTCAATATTTGCCGCGTTTTGCCGATTTTTTCACCGATGTTGCCGAGAAGATGTTTTCTAGACCCTCGTCGATTTTTGTAGATGCCGATGTTTTCCACTAAGTGAGAAACCTTTAATGGGGCTAGCATCAACCATCCATTAGAGCCATAAGATAGTTCATTAAGTCCAATGGGATTTCTCCCCCTATCCAAATATGAAGAAAAATAAGAGCATGCTACTCTCTATATAAAGGGTTAGCTCAACTTTCTTTACAGTAAATTATTCATAAATCCTAGACCTAGCCTAGGGTGGAGTAAAGAAAAATAAAAAAAATGCTCCACTACTCCAATAGACCCTAACAAATTCTAACTAGATCCATGAAAAATGGTGGTCAAAACCACAAGTGCAATGTCCAAGATAGGAAAAGCCCTAATAAAAGAAAGGGTCCCTCCATCAAATGAGGAATAAAATGATAAGAATGGTCCACGTATTGGCCTCTAAAGGCTCTCCAAGGGAAGTGCTCAACAAGAAATGACCCACAAAGCAATAAAGGAAGTGGACCAAATCCCCTTTGTCTTCATCTCTCCCCCTTTGGCATCAATGGCAAAGGGTGTCCACATACTTGTCTCTGAAATCTCTGATCACTGCTAACTGCTCCCCCTATCAATATGCACGATCCTAGGACCTGTCTCTATGCCTGGAGTAACCATCCTTTCTCCTTTGAGTTCATTCTCCAGCCTCATGAACTCAAGGTGTGTTAAGGTCTTTGAGAGACCTTACACTTGGCTTGCCATATGGCAGCCATCCTTCCTGCTCTGATCAGCTTCTCCTATCTGCAACTATTCTGTCTTCCTCGTCCATACCTGCTTCTTGACATCTGTTCTTTGAGCATCTGTTCCTTCATATTCCTTGCTGGTTTTCTTGGCTGAGCTATATGTTAGTCTTCTCGTATCATTCCAACAATTTTGTGCTTTGTGCCCAAATTTGTTGCATGACCAGCACCTAACTGAGCTGTTGGTA
>LPNX010880812.1:118481-140976 GCA_001517045.1 Pseudotsuga menziesii | reverse complement strand
TTCTTCTTGTAACCAAGACCAGTCTTGTCGAGCGGAGATCTTTGGCAATCTAAGATCTTATCTAGGACAATTGAACTGTCCTGGAGCTTGACCAAGGCTTCATCTTTCTTATCTTTCTTCCTGAGACCAACTACCTCCAATTCCAGCTTATGGACTGTCTCCTCCTTTTCTTCTAGCTGACTCTTCAAGATTTCTTCTGTCCTCTTGGCTTCCTCCAGCTGAGTCTTCAGATCATGATTGACCTCTCTAGTTTCTTCAAGCTCTTGAACAGGCTTTTCTGATTCTTCCTTTTGGCTGATCAATTTGGTCTTTAATTGTTCAATTTCAGCATCCTTGTCTTTCATTTGATCTCGCAACTCTTTGTCCTTGACTTTAAGTTTTTGAAGCAACACTTTCATTGACATTGTCTTCTGCTGATATTCATTCAAGGAGTCCAAGATTTCCTTTTTGAACTTCGTGAATTCACTCTGGTTCAGATCTACTGTGTTTAGGAACCAATTTGCTCTAAGATCAATATTTAGCAATGTGAGATGTATCTGATGTGCAGTCTTTGGTAGCCTTTCATCATCTTCTGCAAGAACCTTCTCAATTTCATCACACAAGCTATCATTATAATCACAAGAGTCCATACCTTTACTAGAGTCCTCTTCCTGATTATCTTCTTCCTGATTTAGCTCTTCTGGGGGCTTGTCTTCTGATTTCTGATCTGTCTTTTCGGGTTCTGGTCTTGTCTTTTGATACTCATTCTCTAGCTTGAACCATAGGTCTTTTGCCGAAGTGAACTCTCCTACACTTTCCTTCACTGAACTGGGAAGTCCATCCATGAGGAACTTCAAGGCTGTAGTGTTGTCCTTCTTTGCTTCCTTCTGTGCAGCTGGCTTTCCTTTCTTGTTTGAAGGAGCGGGTAGATTGATGACAATTTCCCAAATCCCGAACTTCTTCAGATAAGCCTTCATTTTGCTCCTCCAACTGAAATAATCTGTAACATCAAGTACAGGGACATCATTGCTTGATGACTTTTTCTTTTCCTCCATTGTGTCTAAGGATCTCCTTCAAGCTTGCTAGGCTTGTGACGAAGGCCCGCTCTGATACCAATTGTAGACACTGAGAGGGGGGGTGAATCAGTGTGCAGCCAATTTTAACCTTTTCACAGTTTATCAGGGTTAGCTACCAATTCATCAATTCATTACTCTATCATAAACATTTCATAAACATCTTCCAGATCATCATTCATAAATCAAAAGCAGTTCAACCATCACGAGCCATAACACAGAAGAACACCACATCATATGAATTTGTAATCTTTTTATATTATTTGTCCGGCTACAACCGTTAGGCAACATCAGCTCCTACTGATACATAGAGCACCTGCTCTTAATCCAGGACCCTGCCTGGTTTTCTTAGACCCTGCTAAGAAAGGTTTGAGGTATCCTAACCTCAGAAGCAAGACAAGCTTGCTTTTACAATACAGTGTACTTGTGTTACCATACTCATGTCATCATACACAAGAAATCTCTGTCACATCATCAACGCTGCTCATCACATCAACTCTGCTGTAACACTGCTCATCATTACTACTGCTGGCCATCGACTGCTGCAGATTATCCTCTGGTCAGTACTTCTTCTGTTGGTCAACACAGCTCATTAATCTTTGATCATCATTCTTCACTGATGCTCTCATCAGTTGTTCATCATCATTCTGTCAGGCAGACCATAACCATGAATACATCAAACTGTCCATCAAATTGCTGTCAGCATCATCATCATATCAATCTGCTCATCTTTCCTGCTCGTCAATGCTGCTCATCAATGCTACAGGAATCCTACTGGTCACTGTCAAGTCATCAAGCATTTTTACTGCTTCTTCATTGATTCACAGATTTGTTCATCAACTCATGTCATGAACCTGTCAAATCTGTTGTTCAAAGATTTGCTCACACTTTCATTTGCTGGTTATGCCTATCATCAAGAAGTCTTCTCAATCAAAGATTTTCCCATGCATCTTATTTGTTGTTTCAAAGACTTCTACAGTCTCATATACCCAACTGCACTTTAAACTCACAATTTCATGAAGGACTGAGGACACTTCTTAACTGGGCAAAAAGATCATTTCATCACAGCTAACTTGAATCTACTGACCTTTTTTTTTTATCATTTGACAAGACTTTTATGTCCGTGTAGCATGCATGCTCTACCTTTGTAATCAGTCCTGTAGCTGGTACTCTGCCCTTCTGTTTGCTGCTTCACTTTATCTGGCACTCAAACCTGCAAATACAGAATTAGATGGCTCTTGTAATATCCCTATTCATTTCACAGGTTATCTTCTTCCATGCTATGAACTTTTAAGATAATGAAAATCTTGAAGCTCTCAGTTTCAGCTTGATGTCTGAAGCTGCTACTTGTACATCTGTAAGGTAGATTCCCTTGTACACGGCTCCTTTTGCTGAGATGTTTAGACTTCTAACTCTTCCTTGAAATAGGTCATAATTGTTTCCAGAAATGGACGCCTTCAGCTCACTACAATCTTACAAAAATCTTGACTGCACTTTGAAACAACTTTCCAATGAGGCGTTCAGAACTATGGCTGACTATTGCCTTCTCTTGATTTGCTACGTCTTCAGTACTTTGATGACAAAGCATATGAGAATTGGTTGAAACTCTGGATACAACCTTCAACCTTTCCAGGTAGGTAGCTGTTGCATCATTGCAAATGTGTGATATCTTCCTGACCTGGTAACTAGCATTTGGGGTTGCTAGAATTCCACAATCAAGAGATACAATACTAATATAATATTGCAAATATCAGTAATTCTTATACCACCGTCCTGTAGACAGCACTGAGACTACAAACTAGCTAAATGTTTCCCTGAGAATCAGAACCCATATTCTAAATTCTGTAGACATACCGGTCTTCTACTTGTTGCTACTTCAGTTCTCTATTATCATCCAAAAGGAAATCTGTGGTGTTACAACCAAATTTCAGACTGCTGGTTATACTGTTAAACACCCCAAGAAGAAAGAAAGAAACGCAGTTGGCTCCACCAAATTTTAGTTGCTGCTACCACCAAATAATTTGTACACGAATTTCATTTGCTGCCTTTACCACAGTGAGTTTGACTACTATTACAGCTATTAGTGTTAAGGTTTTGCTGCTCCAACAAATACCACAGTTCAACAGTGCATAAAAGAGAAGGAAAGAAATAATTGTCTTGCACCTGCTCCCATGAGATCTCAGTCACGAAATTCCTTGGTTGGATGCTCCTCCCAAACAGTCAACGAGTTCTCCATCTGAAAACTATCCTCAGTCAAGCTCACCACTGTACATTGTCACTGCCTTTGCTCATCAATTTGATGAAGATGTAGGCTGCTGGCTTGTCATTTGTGCTGCTAATGCAAACCTCAAAAAGGTATACAGACTGTCTGTATTAAGACTAGTGTGGAAACCCTTCCTTGGATCTGCTGCCCAATAAATTTCCAGCTGCTGCTGTCCCAATAAATTTCCTGCTGCTGCCACAGAAAAATACTCTACAAAATTCACATTGAGCCTGCTCCCATGCTGTCCAAAAATTGCAGAGGTCTCCACCGAAATTTCCTTACTTGCCCATGGAAAAAAAAACAAAAACAAAAAAAATTACTGTCAAAATTTTGCCTCTCTGTACCTGCGAAATTCTGCCTCAGTAAACCCCCGAAATTTCCTCAGAGCTCAGCTCATTCCATCTTGCTAAAATGAATGCGTTGAGGTAGAATTTATACTATTTTTCTTCCTCAAAAAGTGGGCCGACCTACTATTAAAATCCAATAAATCTGGGCCGACATATCATAAAAAATTATAATTATATTTTTTGTTTTTTTTTTATGAGCCGACTTTGTAATTTAAATGAGGCCGACTCCTCATTTTTAATTGAGCCGACATTGCATTGATAATATATCATGACTTGTATGCAAATAAATATCAGCCCGCTGTTGAGAATTTGGCCCAGCTAGATAGAAGACGCCTAGCAAGATAAAGGATGGAACTTGTGAGGAAAATCACGCCTTCAACAAGGTATCTCTGCTATAAATAATGGATTGACACCCTCCTCACAATTCAGCAATACACAGCAGATGGCAGCTTTCTCCAAGCAATCTAGGGCTTTAAACAACATTGCCCTTATATGTTTTGATGGCTGTAGCAGCTTGTAATAACCAGCACATTTGTTTGTTTTGATGGCTGTAGCAGCTTGTAATAACCAGCACATTTGTGAATTTACTTCAAAGGAAATGTGCTGCCTGATAACAATGCCCAGCTAGAAGGATAAGCACTCCAAGTGGACTGATCACGCCCTTCTTAGGTAAATGCAGGCTTCTAAAATGTGAAGACACCCTTCTCAATGCTTTAGTCTTCTTCCTTGAGTGAACACATGAGCCCCAAGATCATTATTCTCAACAACTTCAGCCTGTAGAGTGGACGGTGGCACATGTCATAAACTGGCTGAATACATTTTGATTCTTTGTTCAATGCATTCTGACAATATGACCCAACTTTAACATCTTTTTCCTGATACAGGTTTTCCTTTCTCATAGTTGCATTGGAGATATCAATTGGATGCCTAATGGGAATGAACTCATGACAGTACTGAATCAGCAGTAACTCAAGTTTTGTTACAGCCTGTATATGCTTTAAAACTCTGAAAGGAGTATGTTGCAGCCTGTTCATTATGAAGCAGCAGATTTCCAGAATGCCTTCATTAGTGGCTGACATGAATTGCTGTCATCACATCAAGAGCAGTATAAGACCAATACTAGCAGAAAGTATGAACAAAAATTCTTCCATTATGTTTCTCCATTTTAGGAAATAATGCTTACACCATTGGCTGCCTGAGTATTTGCTTTATCACTGAGTGAAGTCTCTGTGTACCAGAACTTCAAGACCATCTCTAGCATCATCAGCTAGGTGGTGGTCATCAATGACCATGTTGGCATCAATGACAATTTCATCAACATAAACGTCCTCCCAAGAGTGTGCCAAAGCAATAAACAAAACCTTCAGCCTAGGGTTTGACCCCCTAGAACTACACCAAAGTGGAGAGTCCAAGATAAAATAGGGTATAGAAACCTCCTCCAAAGGTCGATTGCTCCAACAAAAGCATAAGTATTGATGATAGCAGCCCTCAAAATGTTGTATATCCCATAATGAAGGCATAGATGGAGGAATAATTAAGTCATCCATGCATCAAGGGGTCAAAACCCTCACCAACCAATAGATCAATAACAATGATACAATAAATGCCCATATATAAACCAACTCAATCTCCAACGATGAATGCTCCATCAAAAAGTGTACCAAATAGCATGAACGCTCCATCAATTAAGCATCAAAGAGAGTGTAAACTACTGGCATGGAATGATAACTAGGATCTTTGCAATGTGGAACACTCCTATAAAAACAAAAGAGTACAATACATGCCTAAAACAAATGTGTTACCTCCAAGGTTGGGCGTCCATCCTCCATGCTACAAACAAATCACAAACCCAACCCAATCCAAAGAGCATGCTACCTATCAAAAGTGTTTTAGGCAGCAAAATGATCCTCATCTTTTTGCATCAGTCCTTGGTTATTTTTTATCTATGTTTGCCTCCAAACAAGCCCCCAACTGCTAGTGGACATTGAAGAATATCCTTCAAGACCTAAGTCACATGACACGAGGACACGGGACACAGAGGACACGAAAATAAGAGTATTCGACACAAGACACGACAACCCCGGAAATAGGACACGAGGGACACGTTTTATATATATATTAAAAAAAATACATAAAGATCTACATTTTTTAAAAACTAGAATGATATACAATGTACATCAATCATAATATCATTCAATTGAAATATGACAATGATGAATCAATAATAAAATTATCAATGATTCATGAACTTCGAACCATAAACTACATATTTGATATTTCTGATTAAACCACAAAAATCAAAATGTATTACATAGATATCGAGAGAATGCCACCAACAAATACAAAATAGAGTCGATACTACTTAGTACTAAGTCTAGTATCTACAGTACTACTAGATACAAAATGAAAATACTAAATAGACACAGGGAAGAATATCATAGCTCATCAATGGTACTAGCCACTGTCAATAGCCCTCCTGCTGCTCCAAGTCAAAATTAGCATTACTGTCGTAGCTCTTTTCTCTATCCTCCTCCTCTATACCCTTTTTGACAGGACACATGTCTAGAAATCAGGACACGTTTTTGGCACGTGTCCGACACGTGCTGGAAAGTGTCCAGATTTCGGGACACGAAAATTTTGGTGTCGGACATGTATTAGGGCAAGTGTCGTGTTCGACACGTGGAATACGGGACACGGGCCCTATTTGGAAGTGTCCTGTTACTTAGTTCAAGACTACTTCATCAAATTCTAAAAGACTTGCTAGATGATTCTGTTGCCACAGGGTCGTGATGATTTTTGATGATTTATCCTTGAGATATAATAGAGGATTTCCTACATATTGTCACCATTAGGATGAAAGAAAGGTTTGGATCTACTCTATGACCACCACACCTCGTCTATTAGCTACCTTCCTTCTTATTTCAGTGAATCCTCCAACAGTGGATACCTACCATGGATATATATTTGGGTTGTGCTATAACCTCTACTAATCGAACCCTTAAAATCTCCATTTATGGACATGACATAGAGGAAAAGGGTCCACTATCTAGAAGTGTTAACATTCAGTGTTGACCTTATACATGTTTTCACATCCACACTCCAATCCAAAGCGATCTTTAAACTCTAATATCCGTATCCAGATATTCTCGAAAGCTATCTCATTTGAATAGTCCAATAGAAAAGCAGTGTTGCAAATATCTCCGATTTCTCCCGAGTTTTCCGTGTTGCCGATTTTTCCGATATTTTCATAATTCTTTAGTTCTAAGTTTATTTTTGCCGATATTTTCCGATAATTCCCGATGTTTCTGATAAATTTCTTTCCATATCCTCGGCGATATATTCCCCGACACGATGTTTGCAACATTTGAAAATAGTTCCATGTTGTATACTTAGGGTTCTGATAGCAACATAAACCCATATTTCTAAGTTAGGATTCTGTGCTAGATTAATAATATAAAAATCTGGGTTATCACGTTAAGTATGAGACAGATTTTTAGTGGATTATTTTGTTCATTTTTGCTTCAATATAATTCTGAAAATTCAAAATGATATATCTTAATAGTTTTGGATTTTTTATGGGCTGCTAGCACTCCTGTATTTTTCAGATTTCACATTTCAATTTTCTGTTAAGTACTTCATGGTGAATTTTGATTTTTTGGGGTTATCTTGCTTTTCTATATAACAACATTTCAGTTTTCCTTGAAAGCAAGATCTTTCATGAAAATTTCTCAGTTAATCATTGGATAATGGTTCATAGTCTTTACTAAACACATTTACTTTAGCTAAATGATTCACTAATTTCGATAATTCTGGAAATTACTTGTGCAATTTCATATACTTTTAATATTTTCCTTTTGCACAATCTTGGGATGCTACTACATATACTTTAAAAATTTAATAATGGGTCAATGGATTATTGTTGTTTAAAGTTTTATTGAAGCATCGGTTATAAACTTATAAATTATTGGCTCAACCCATATTTGGAGAAGTGATTCTCATCACTTCAAGAAATCTGGAATCTCAACTTCACTAATCTTGTCTCAGAATTCTTCTCAAGCGAGGTCTCACCTTAAGGCCATAATTTTGTGCTTTAAGAAATACACCGGGCGACTTCTTTTACATATTTTCAGTTTTGCATAAGTTTTACTTTGCAGCAAATAACGCACGCATTAACCACAGCAAGTGTCAAACAATTGTGAGCTTACTTTTTTGCAATTTCCTTTAGATTTCCAAAATTGAGAATCATTGATGATAATGGAATTTTAATGTTCAAAATAATATCCTTTAATATCTTGATATTTCCTTTCAAGTGTTTGTTTTAGATGGAATTTTAACAATCAAGCACTCTTTGGGGAATCAAACTTCCAATTCACCTACAAACATTTACCTAAGTTACAATCAATCCCCGCTTGTTAAAGTTAGTGCAGCTGCGAGACCCATTCTCAAGGAGGATGGTACCCTAGTCAGTTAACTAGGGTAGAGTAAAACCCTAGAAGGTACCCTAGGGCCCCCAGCAGTCTCCTGGGGTTCTTGGTCAAGGACCAAGCAGTTTGATGTCATGGTAAAGCCCCTAACATATGGTTAGGACCCCTATATGTCTCTAGGGTATTCTGGTCTGGGACTAGACAGTTTCTTGGACACCATGTCCAAGCATATCCTGCAGGTTGAGACAGAGACTTCCTGGTCTGAGACCAGGCAGATTCTTGGTCTGAGACCAAGCATTTCCTGCAGGAGCATTCCCGGTCAGTTAACCAGGTGGATCTTGGTCAAGTTGACCAAGATGATGATGTGCGATGTCCCCTCTCCTAATCGGTTATTGCTAGATTGTTTCTCAAGAGACTGGCCACCCCTTGATGATGTCACTAGCACCTAACCCTCAGAAGCAGTATTGAGGACCAAAGGATCACATCATTCAGTTTAGATCTTCTCCTTATACAGTGACGATGAAAATATATGAAACAATGTACCTTAAGAGAGAGAAAAGATTAAAGTCCTTGGTCTTGTTCGTCCTATAGATAAAAAGGGGTTGTTTGTCCACCTTTATGGTACACCTTGATCTTGTGGGTATCAGGGTTGTCTTACCTTCTTATTGTGACAACCTTTGGTTGACTTATGGTCCTTTATCTTACTAGGTCCTAGCACTCTTATTGTGTGTACCTTTGGTATGATGACTTTTACTTTATGGTTTTTATTTTTGAACCATTGGTACACTACCTAAGTCAACTTTTATTTTATGGTTTTATTTTGTAAGACCATTGGAACATTTTATTTTAAGGTTTTTTATTTTATAGGACCACTAGAGCATTGGTACCCTATCCTAAGTTCCTACTAGTCTTGTCAAGAATATAAATTAAAGTTTCACTTTCTCGTTTTGAATGTGGCATCTTGACAAAAGAAAAGCTTAGATCTGATTCTTTTTATACACTGCTACTCTCTTGCTGGGTCGTGACTGTGGGTTCCTTCTGCTATTGAATCATGATTGTTTGAAGTCCAAATTGTTGGGTTGTGGTTTGTTTGTCCTCTCAACTGCTTAACCGTGACTATTTGATGTCCAAACTATTGGGTTGTGGGTTGTTTGTCGTCTTTGTTGCTAAACCGTGACTGTTTGATGTCCAAACTGTTGGACTGAGCGTTGTTTGTCCTATATGCTGCTGAACCGTGCTTGTTTGATGTCCAAACTATTGAGTTGTGGGTCGTTTGTCCTCTCTATTGTTGAACCATGACTGTTTGATGTCCAAACTCTTGGGTTGTGTGTTGTTTGTCCTCTCTGTTCTTGAACCGTGACTGTTTCCCTATTGGGCATCATTATATCTTCTTCGTTGTTGGTCGTGAACTGTCTTCCCTACTGGGCGTGACTGTCTTCTCTGTTGTTGGTCGTGAAGTGTCTTCCTTGTTGGTCGTGATTGTCCTCTCTGCTATTGGTCGTGAAGTGTTTTCTATTTTTCTAGGCTTATTTTAAATAAGTTAATTCAAAATATTCAAAAAGGCATAAAAGTGTGGTCTAGGGGCAAAATTTGCAATGGGGGTGCTCGTTGTCTAACTCAGAGCACCCACTTAACCCCTACACCCACTTTCCTAAGTTTTTGAATAATTATTTACCTCCAAAATTAATTCTTACTCGAAAATGGTAAAAAAGAACAAAAAAATGGATAAAGTAAAAAATTAGGCAATTCATAAAATAAAGAAAACATGTCAAAAGTGAATTTTATGAGTTGGCAAAGTAAAGTGGAAACATTCATAAGGTTTCTAAAACACTTTGGAGTGTTTTTCTCGGCAAATAAAGGCAAGTCGATTTTGTTAAATCAAGTGGAGCACATCTCTCAAAAAAAAGATGGAAATTTGTGAGGACAATAGTAAGTGTTGAGTTATGAATTGGAAATTGGCATCTTTTTTTCCTTTGCCACCCTTTATCCCACCCATATCCATCTCAAGCCAACTCAAACAAAGCGCTCTCTCTTGGGCAAACGCACCCCCCTCTCTTGGTCATATTTTCTATATAAGGAAGGCATTACTCCATCATTTTAGTGTGGAAGCAAGAAACCTCTGCTCCTGTAATGTATTGTTGCTCTGTATTTTGAATAAAGTTGAGACTTTGGAGGTCTGAATTGTGCAAGAGTATCATGAATGTGAGTGTCGTGCTAAATCGAGGCGATATTTAGTTAGTTACTACTTTCCTTTCTTTCAAGTTTGTTGATCTATCTAGGTTTAAAGGTCATTGTTGGCCATAGAGCAAGTATTTGTAGTTTCAAGTTGTTTGTTTATGCTTTTATTATTAGAGATCTAGGAGTAGCATATTTCTTTTAGTAAAACATAGTGGATTTTGATGTCACTTGTGTTAAGGATTTGTACCTTGCAGATCATCTAGGGTGAAGGAAAAGTGGGAGCTCGGTTGCATCCCTTTTCTCTTCATACTTTTATTTGGATCTAACCCTTCTTGCAATTTCATGCACCTCTACATCCTTGAAGAAATTCAAGTCGGAGCTTGCGAACCTCTCTTCTTCTCTTTAAAAAAATACTCTCTTTGGTTACTTTTAGCAAGCAAGCTTAGATTTCTATTAAAAGAACTTATCATAAATTTCTTGGTTTGTTAATCTTATTAGATCTAAAAGTGCTTTAAATTTGCAATGTTAAACTTAGATCTAGTTTATGTTCTTAGTACTTAAAGTGGCATAAATCTCTATATTTTTCACAAGTACTAAGTTGTAATATTTTTATTGTATTTTTATACTAATCCACTAATTTACAAATGATTAGCTTGCTGGTTTTTGCACTTTGTTAACGGGACAAGAAGTGTTGGCGAAATTTCAAAGTTTTTAGCTTCCCAAAGCACCTCCAAATCCCCCCTCTTCAACCCCCTTCTTCCAGGAAGCTATTGTAAGCCTTTTTGATCAATTTATAAGGTCAAAAGGCAGCCCCTTATTAAATTGTCAACATTGTAATAATTTAATAAAAGAACAAGTGGGATTACGGCTCCCACACCCTCCCCTTCCCCTATTTTGGGGGAAGCCTGTATCTGTCCTTGAAGTGGTTTGATTTTTTTTAGATTAGATTTGACTACTATAATAATCTTTAGATCAGTTACGTTTATTTTAACTTTACAATTTCAATCAAAGTAATCAAATACTAACCCGACATTTTATTGTCATGGTAATTAGTCTCACAAGTTTATTTGATGTTTCTGTTTACACAAGTACACAATCTGTCCTAAAAGAGTTGTATCTTTTATACTTTGCTTCCATAAATTGAAGTAAACATTTTCCAATTCTGTGTATGTTCTACCCCTCGTAGCTTTGTCCGAGTCTTGTGGGAATATCAAAAGTTGAATCATGCATTTATTAATTTTTTCACATCTAATTAATCAACTCATATTAATAAATGTAACAACCCAGAACATTACGAAAATATGACGTAACGACTTTGAGAAGTAGTGAGAAAATTCATCAGGGAAAGAGGGAGCAACTAGAAAGCAACCGTGCAGTCCCGTTAGGCTACATCCTTGTTGGTGTAGTGTTGAACACCCCTCCACGACTCCATCTAGCCCACATTTTCCTGTGCAAAGCCACTCTTCCCAAATCCGGACATATTCTCAATACCATTCGGTATATCGAGAATCCCGTTCCTTTAATTACTCATCGTTCTTAATAATTAAGATTGACCAAGTACACAGCAAAACATTTTCCCTTTTCCAGCAGCATTCATTGTTTTGTGACTACATATTTGCACTGGTTCAATTCCTACATTCACTATTTGTTTACAGTCACGTTCTGATTATTGATATATCTTGTTATGTTGTTGAATTAAGTTCTATAAATTTGCAAAATGTCTTGTCAATCATTTATTCATTTCTAACTCCTAAAAACAACCCTATCCTTAAAACATTTAAAACACTTAAGAGCCTTAGAAACTCTTTTTGTAGGGACTACCCCCTTGGCTTCGTTAGGTGTTAAGCCTAAACGAAGGAGTCAGAATCAGGTGACAGTACTTGACTCGAGACATGCCACCAAGGACGCATCAAGCAGCTTGAAGATTTTTCCTGCGTTTTCCCCCAGGTGCGTAAGAGGCAGCAACATTTTTGGCGTCGTTGTCGAGGATAAATCTTTTTTATCCCGGAGTTCAACTTACCTTCTCCTTTTTTTCTTTTTAAGGGATTTTACCCAATCCATCCAGCGACTCCACTAACCCTATTGTTATTTTTAAAGAAAAGTAAAAAATACATTTTGTGAGTAAGTATGTAATTGTATATTTTTTCTTCTCACTTGGCGACTCCATTGAAGGGATAAAACCCTGTTACTCATACAATTTGATTGAGATTTATTATGTGTAGAAATGAGCCGATGCGACACAACAACAAAAAATTAAGTTCGCTACTCAACAGTTTTCCTGGTTCATAACAAGACACATTTCATGGTTATTTCAAGTGTTATATGATAGTTGAGTATGGATGATGAAAGAGCAAGAATTTTTTATGAGTATCCTTCCGTTGACTTCTCATACATCCCAGGTTTCCCTAATTATCACAATGGTGAAGATATATCTAATTATATGCCTATCTTTTGGGGAAATAATCACCCTGAGGTTCGACATGTCATATCTTTCCTTAAAGATTTGGCTAACTTCAATGTTTTATATGAAGATAGTATGATGGAGATATGTGTTAGTACTCTACAAGGAAATGCTTGTCATTGGTATCTCAATGGTCTTCCTAATAAGGGTCTTACTTCCCTTTCGAGCTTTCTTAGAATATCCTTCAGGCAATGGCATAATGGTGAGATTAATATGGATGAATTAGACATGATCCTGGAAAAGCTCATTACAACCTCCTTTCCCTGGATAGAATATCATGAGGACCCCGAATTGCCTCATCTCATCATGGTAGGAAATGATAAATATTTGGAGCTTCCTGTAAGATATTACAATAGAGAAGAAATCAAGTATTTTCGAGAGCATGGTGCCATTATCACAGAATTATCAACATTGCATGAAGAAGAGATCCATGATGATCCCATTGAGGTTATGCATGAAGAGCGATTTATTGAAGATATTGTTGACGACCCTCCTTATGTAACATCAACAGAGAATATTGAAGATTGGGGATACTTTCATGATTGTTTCAGTGATGATGATCACATTGGTATCCGAGATCTACCTCAAGAAGAAACCATTACAAATGCTTATAAGGAGACATATGATGAGATCTGTAATGTACATGATGTCACTCCTGCCTGTTCTCGCATAATAATGATAGTTTGGAAGGTTTCCTGCCTTGTGACCTTTTTTTTGAAGAATATGATTGTGATTAGGAGGAAAAAATTAGCCTAGAGCATGATACAAGAGACGAAGACTCCCTTTTGTCCTACAAAGATGTTAATGAGGATTCTTCGACATTCATGGAAAATTTAATCTATGCATGTTTAAAGAGGAAAATAATAAACCGGATTCTTTTGAAAGTTTTATTGATAATCCTATCTATGACATACCTGATGGAGGGAGATTTGAGTCTTTGGATGGTTTTATCAAAGATCCTATTTATGAGGTTTTTAAAGAAGAGAACACGGATTTTGAGGCCTTGGAAAATTTGTGTATGGAAGAGCATGCAAAATTTCAACACGATCAGTCAAAACCGTATATAAGTATCAATAGTGAAGCCATTGAGAGGCAATTCAGTGAAGAGTTAGATTCAATGCAATCAGTGGAATATCAGTCTCAGCCATCGTGTTCAGATGCAGATGTTCCTTATGATTTGGAGCAGCTAGGGGCTTACACATAGAGTTATCAGCAAATAAGCCCTTTGGATGAGTATGATGAAGTAATGTATCTATCTCATCAAGCACGAATGTACATTAGTCCTATTCAGTCTTGGATAGAAGAAGCCTGCAGAAACACATGCCAGTTTGAGAAGGAGTTTGATGAAGCCTTTAATCACGCATCCATCCCTCCCATCCTGAATCACCACGCAAGTTTGCATTTCTTAAATGTGTCCTTCCTTTGGCTAGTAACCAAAGATAAGGCAAAAAACTCTAAAGTTGATGGTTACATTGGATATTTGATGGTTACATTTTATATCATGCTTAGAGTAGGAAAATAAGCTCCTTAAAGTGAGCATTTACTTCATGCAATTTCTTTTTGCACTTAGGAATAAATAACATTTTATTTGGTTAAGTGTTTTCCACATTCTTGAATAAAGCAACTTATTGTCCATTTGGTTTTTATATAAAATTTATGCTACTAAGTTTTTTCTTGTCAAGTTGAAATGTTTTGTAGATTATATAAACAAGAGAATCAGGTGTTCTCGCATGCTCTCCTTGCCTGAAGACTAGATTAAGCACATGTCCTGCAGTTGGAGCCAGATGTTATCCACTAAGTAGCACTTAGGTGGATTTCCAGTGAACTGTCAAAGACTTGAACAAATCAATTGTTCATCACATGTGTTTTGAGATCCATGAGGCCAATCAGTGCCCCTTTCTTTTTTATTTTTTATTTTTTACATGTTCATACCCTACGAGGATATTGTAATAAATGACTTAGCATGATGAAATTATGTAAAAGGTTTGGCTTTCCTAGGACTTAGTCATCAATACTTTACTCTAGGGTGTTTTTTCCTTGAGAATTATATGTTTTTAAAAATAACTTAAATTATTTGAGTTTTTCACCCGTTCCTCCAAAGCTAGAGTAAATGTTTTGGTGGTTAGGCCTTAGGAGGTTATTAAAACCTATGTGTCAATGTATCAATCATTGGTTTTTAGTCATATCAATATTCTCTAAGTCCTCAATAGGTTTTTTTTAATTTTCGAACAAAAAAAATTATATATATATATATATATATATATATATATATATTTCCGTTTTGTCAAGCTTATTTTTAATAAGTTAATTAAAAATTATCAAAAAGGCATAAAAGTGTGGTCTAGGGGCAGAATTTGCAATGGGGGTGCTGATTTTCTAACTCATACCACCCACTTAACCCCTAAACCCACTTTGCTAAGTTTTCAAGTACTGATTGATCTCCAAAATTAATTATTACTCGAAAATGGTAAAAAAGACAAAAAAAATGGATAAAGTGAAAAATTCGGCAACTCATAAAATAAAGGAAACATGTCGAAAGTGAATTTTATCAATTGGAAAAGTAAAGTGGAAACATTCTTAAGGTTTCTATAACATTTTAGAGTGTTTTTTTCGACAAATAAAGTCAAGTCGATTTTGCTAAATCAAGTGGAGCAAATCTCTCAAGAAAAAGATGGAAATTTGTGAGGATAATAGCAAGTGTTGAGTTATGAATTGGAAGTTAGCATATTTTTTTCCTTTGCCATCCTTGAGCCAACCCATATCTGACTCATGCCAACTCAAGCAAAGCGCTCACTTGGGCATGTGCACCCCCCTCTCTTGGTCAAATTTTCTACATAAGCAAGGCATTGCTCCATTATTTCAGTGTGGAAGCAAGGAACCTCTGCTCCTTTAATGTATTGTTGCTCTATATTTTGAATAATGTTGAAAATTTGGAGGTATGAATTGTGCAAGAGTATCATGAATGTGAATGTTGTGCTAAATCGAGGTGATATTTAGTTAGTTATTGCTTTCCTTTCCTTCAAGTTTTTTTATCTATCTAGCTTAGAAGGTCATTGTTGGCCATAGCGCAAGCATTTGTAGTTTCAAGTTGCTTGTTTATGCTTTTGTTATTAGAGATCTAGGAGTAGCAGACTGTAGTCAGTAATACTTATGCTCTTTTAATTTCTTTTAAGAAAACATACTAGATTTTGATCTCACTTGTGTTAAGGATTTGTAGCTTGCAGATCATCTCAAGTGAAGGAGAAGTGGGATCTCAGTTGCATCCCTTTTCTCTTCATACTTTTATCTGAATCTAACACTTCTTGCAATTTTAGGCACCTCTACATCCTCACATAAATTCAAGCCAAAGCTTGAGAACCTCTCTTCTTCTCTTCAAAAATTAATCTCTCTTTGGTTACTTCTAGCAAGCAAGCTTAGATTTATTTTAAAAGAACTTATCATAAATTTATTAGCTTTTTTATCTTACTAGATCTAAAAGTGCTTTAAATTTGCAATCTTAAGCTTACATCTAGTTAATCTTCTTAGTACTTAAAGTGGCATAAATCTCTATATTTTTCACAAGTACTAAGTTGTAATATTTTTATTGTATTGTTATACTAATCCACTAATTTACAAACGATTAGCTTGTTGGTATTTGCACTTTGTTGATAGGACAAGAGGAAGTGCTGGCGAAATTTCAAAGTTTTTAGCTTCCCAAAGCACCTCCAAATCCCCCCTCTTCAAACCCCTTCTTCAGGCAAGCTATTGTAAGCCTTTTTGATCAATTTATAAGCTCAAAAGGCAGCCCCTTATTAAATTATCAACATTGTAATAATTTAATAAAAGAGCAAGTAGGATTACCGCTCCCACATTCTCCTTCCCCTATTTTGGGGGAAGCATGTATCTGTCCTTGAAGTGGTTTGATTTTTTTAGATTAGAATTGACTACTATAGTAATCTTTAGATCAGTTAACTTTATTTTAACTTTACAATTTCAATCAAACTAATCAAATACTTATTACTAACCCGACATTTTATTGTCGTAGTAATTAGTCTCACAAGTTTATTTGATGTTTATGTTTACACAAGCACACAATCCGTCCTAAAAGCATTGTATCTTTTGTACTTTGCTTTCGTAAATTGAAATAAACATTTGCCTAATCCGTGTATGCTCTACCCCTTGCAACTGTGTCCGAGTCTCAGAGATATCAAAAGCTGAATTGTGCATTTATTAATTTTTTCACATCTAATTATTCAATTCATATTAATAAAAGTAACCACCCAGAACATTACGAAAATCCGATGTAACTACTTTGAAAGTGGTGGGCAAACTCTTCAGGGAAAGAGGGAACAACTAGAAAGCGACTGTGGGGCCCTCTAGGCTCCATCCTTGTTGGTGTAGTGTTCAACACCCCCCTCCCACGACTACATCTAGCCAACATTTTCCTGTGTAGAGACACTCTTCCCAAATACGAACATCCCTTCCTTTAATTACTAATCATTCTTATAATTAAAATTTACCATGTACACAGCAAAACATTTTCTCTTTTTCGGCAGCATTCATTGTTTTGTGACTCCATATTGGCACTGGTTTAATTCCTACATTCTCTATTTGCTTACAATCACGTTCTGATTATTGATATATCTTGTTATGTTGTTGAATTAAGTTCTATAAATTTGCAAAATGTCTTGTCAATCATTTATTCATTTCTAATTTCTAAAAACAACCCTATCCTTAAAACATTTAAAACACTTAAGAGCCTTAGAAACTCTTTTTGTAGGGACTAACCCCCTTAGCTTTGTTAGAAGTTTAGCCTAAATGAAGGAGTCAAGATCAAGTGACAGTACCTAAGTCAAGACTTTCCCCCAAATACGCACCAAGCAGCTTGAAGATTTCTCCTTCATTTTCCTCAAGGTGCGTAAGAGGCAACAACAATGTCACTAGCACCTAACCCTTAGGAGCACTATTGAGGACCAAAGGATCACATCATCCAGTTTGGATCTTCTCCTTATACAATGATGATAAAATTTTATGAATCAATGTACCTTGACAGAGAAAAAATTAAAGTCCTTGGTCTTGTTCGTCCTATAGGTAAAAGGGGTTGTTTGTCCAACTTTATGTTACACCTTGATCTTGTGGGTATCAAGGTTGCCTTACTTTCTTATTGTGGCCCCCTTTGGTTGACTTATGGTCCTTATCTTACTTGCTCCTAGCACTCTTATTGTGTGTACCTTTGGTATGATGACTTTTACTTTATGGTTTTTATTTTTGGACCATTGGTACACTATCCTAAGTCAAATTTTATTTTATGGTTTTATTTTGTAAGATCATTAGATGATTTTATTTTATAGTTTTATTTTGTAAGACCATTGGACCATTTTATTCTATGGCTTTTTATTTTATAAGACCATTTGACCATTTTCTTTTATGGTTTTTTATTTTATAAGACCATTGGACCATTGATACCCTATCCTAAGTTCCTAGAAGGCTTGTCAAGATTATAAATTAAAGTTTCACTTTCTCGTTTTGAATGTGGCATCTTGACAAAAGAAAAGCTTAGATCTGATTTTTTTATACGTTGTTGCTCTCTAGCTGGGCCATGTCTATGGGTTCCTTTTGTTGTTGAACCGTGACTGTTTGATGTCCAAACCATTGTGGAAAAAATTGGCATCGACAAAAAATCGTCGAGGGTCCAGAAAACATCTGCGAAAAAATCGGCAAATATCGGCAAACTATGGCAAGCATTAAAAAATGCAAATTTTGTACTTTAATAGGGTCAAAATTTGCTTACTGATTTTTACCCCTATTTGTCGATTTTTCATGATTTTTCCTTATTTTTCTTGACCTTTCCCAAGTTTTTGCCTATTTTTTACGATGTTCGGTTTTTTGAAAAATCGCAATATTTTCGGCCTAAAAAATTGGCAGCCAAAAAAAATCACAATTTTTCGGGACATCGCCGATTTTTCGGCGATTTTTTCCACTATGGTCCAAGCTGTTGGGTTGTGGGTTGTTTGTCCTCTCTGTTGTTGAACCGTGACTGTTTGATATCCAAACTGTTGGGTTGTGAGTTGTTTGTCCTCTCTGCTGCTGAACCGTGATTGTTTGATGTCAAAACTGTTGGGTTGTGGGTAGTTTGTCCTCTCTGCTATTGAACCGTGACTATTTGATGTCCAAACTATTGGGTTGTGGATTATTTGTCCTCTCTGTTGCTTAACCGTGACTGTTTCCCTGTTGGGCGTGACTGTATCTTCTTCTTTGTTGGTCGTGAAGTGTCTTCCTGATTGGGTGTGACTATCTTCCCTGTTGTTGGTCGTGAAGTGTCTTCCTTGTTGGGCGTGATAGTCCTCTCTATTGCTGGTCGTGAAGTGTTTTCCTTGCTGAGCGTGATTGTCCTCTCTGCTGCTGGTTGTGATGTCTCTCTGTTGGGCATGACCAAGTGTCTCTGCTGGGTATAACTGTTTGCTAGCATGATTGTATGTTTCTCTGGTAGTGTGACTAAGTGTCTCTGTTGGGCATGATTGTGTGACTATGTTTCTCAATTGAGCTTTGACCTGTGTCTTTGCCTTCTTAAGAAGTGCTGCTTAAGCTCTCTCTCAAGGTACGTCATTTGTTCATCTAGATGAGTTGTCCCTTCGGTGACAAGATCAAAACCTATAAGTATCTAAGTATAAGGATGATTCAAAACCAATTCTAGATTGGTATTGTTACTGTTCTTTATTGTTGTTATTTCCTGTAAATTATTATTTTTTATCATTATAATATTGTTACTATACATGGCATTTGGTAAATCATCTCAAGGACCAACTTTAACGGAGTGACCAATGGAGTGTTAACGTTGAAAGAGGTGAAATTATGTTTGAATTTATTGCAGCAGTACTATTATGAATCTAACTTTGTTTCATAATTTTGTTTATGCACTAAAGAATATTTTCTGTCAAATCCTAACCTAACACTAAATTTTAACACCTCTAAGATCTCTCCATTAGAAACCATCTTGCCCCCCTTAACCTTGTGAGCTGGTCAAAAGTGAGGGAGGTGACCACTGAGATGACAGTGGTATTCGCTTCCGAAGTTGCTCCTTGATAGCACTAGTGGGTTGGGACTTTTCCACTCAAATGTTAAATCAACCTGTAACACAGTACATGCATGAGGAACATTATATCCTTGCAATCCTTGGAACACACCTTATCCAAGAAGGCCCATGTAAACTAGTTTTTGACCCCATCATATCTATTGGTAGATGAGAAGTACACCCTAGTCCAATAGGACGTTGAGTTAACTTTTCAATTATTCATGTGTTTTATGTTTTCCTAGGGAAGAGGGCTCCTCATGGTGGTCCTATTTAGGCACGTACTTGTTCTATTTGTGGCCAACAAGATTAAAACCATGTCAATTTTATTCTCCATGCATCCACTCTAAGAAGAATAAGGGTGCTCCTCTTTCACTCCAATCCATGCATCATGCACACATGAATATCGATTGATAAGGTCACCCATCTTGGAGACGCTGAAACTTGATTGCTTACATTGGCATCCATCTACTATACCGCATGCGCCCTTCTTAAAGGTTTCTTATTGGAATATGCTCATGGTTATTTCCAACAGGTTCATCAATCATTGGCTTGGAGAAATGCGCCCTCCTTGTGGATTATTTTATTAAACTTCCACTATCTTTATCTTGTTCTATTATCAACAGAAGAAGGTGTCCTTATTTTCTTCACATGTTCTATTCAGAGATATATTCTATGTACACTCCCAAGCACATTCTATAAGAGTTGGAGAGGTAGTGAAGTTTCAACAATCATTGTTCACTCATGTTCTCGAGTCTTTAATTCCACTCTTTTCATTCGAGTAAATGTGAGACAACATATCATTTAGTGAGAGTTAATAGTCACCCTCATCTTGTTGAAAAACTGAGATTTACTGCTTGCTGGTTTAAATGAACAATTTGTGTTTTTCACTTCAGCCGGTTTTGCATAGGCTTGAAGCTACTTAAAATTTTGCTGAACAATTTTAAACACGCAGTAAAAATTACTAACAGGCTGAAAACAAATGCATGCACACCATAAATTTAACTCAGAGATTTTTGGCTAATCAGCCCTGGAAAAACCCCCACGGGGAAAACCAGTCAGAGAGAGGAGAGACTTTTATTATTTTCTTCAGCAAAATGTAGGACAAAAAATACTCAGGAAATATTACTTATCTCCACAACAGATTTTTATCTCAAAAATCTGAACACTGTGCTCAGCAAAAACACCAGCCGTACACTTAAAAATCTGTGCCTAAACTTTGCAGACCGTACAGCATTAAAACACAGCCGTACATCCTCGAAAACAGTGCCAAATAAATGATGATCGTACCTCGAAAACTGTGCAGGAAATTTAATGCAGCCGTACCTCGATTTCTGTGCAGCCGTACCTTGATTTCTGTGCAGTCGTACCTCGATTTCTGTGCCACATTAAATGCTGGTCGTACTATAGGCCGTACATCGATTTCTGGAAATTAAATGCAGACCGTACGGTGCAATAAATGCAGACCGTACTCTTCCTCGATTTTCGTGCAAAAGTACCAGCAATAAATGAAGGTAAATCACCTCGATTTCTGTGCATTCAATGTTCCTCGATTTCTGTGCAAAAGTTTCTCTCAGAAAACTCGACCTCCTTCAGCAAACTCGACCTCCTTGCCCCAGCTCTCTCTCTTCTCTGAAAAAATGAACAAGTGAATGTCCTTTTGCCTCCCTCAGCCTTTTTGTTTACCCTAAGTGAGTTTCTTAATCCAATGGTGGAGAAAGAATCAATCCAATGGATGAGATTGATTGAGAGTGAAAATCCCTTTTATTTATTTCTCATAAATAAAATCACTCACCCACTTAAATTTATCAAAAAGTGACTTTATTGTTATAAAGTCTCATTAAGTGACTTTTAATGTGAGGGTCACCTTTTTCCCTCTTAAAGTGACTTTAGGCAAAAATTAAAGTCACCTAGGGAACATCTGCCTAGGTACAAAAACTAACACTCCCTCTTACCGAGGAAAGTGTTCCGTACCACTCCCAACTTATCTCTGAAGAAGACGAACTTGCCCCTCCCCAAAGACTTCGTCAAGATGTCAGCTACCTGCTCATCAGTGGAAATATGCCGAAGCTCAACTGCCCCTCTCTGAACGTAGTCTCGGATGAAATGGTATCTGATCTCTATGTGCTTTGACCTGTCATGGAACACTGGATTCTCAGAGAGCTGAATGCAACTCTGATTGTCGCAGTAGATCACCGTAGGCCTAAGCTCTTGATCAAACAAATCTACCAAAAGCTTGCGAAGCCACAGTGCTTCACAAGTAGCCTGACTGGCTGCCATATATTCAGCCTCAGCCGAACTCAATGCAACGGATCTCTGTTTCCGGCTGAACCACGACACTGCTGCCGAGCCCAAACTGAAACAACAACCGGAAGTGCTCTTCCGATCCCGCACGCAACCTGCCCAGTCTGAATCTGTAAAACCAACCAATCCGACTCCATCCGAACCCCTGTAATCCAGACCATAGTCCACTGTCCCTGCAAGATATCTCAAGATGTGCTTTGCAGCTGTCCAGTGCACACTCCAAGGCTCAACCATGAACTGGCTAAGAGTGTTCACCGCAAAGCACAAATCTGGCCTAGTGTTGACCAGATACATCAATGAACCAATCAGCTGACGATATATAGTGGGATCCACCAACTTGCCCTCGGAAGCATGGAGCTGCTTCCAGTTGGTGATCATAGGTGTAGACATAGGCCTGCAGTCCTCCATCTGGAATCTT
>LPNX010880812.1:105939-116090 GCA_001517045.1 Pseudotsuga menziesii | reverse complement strand
CTCTAAGAACCATTTTCCGGTTCTCATTAGAACTCTCATACAAGCTGGTTAGGGCTGTCCACATCTCATGTGCCCTATCCTTTCCTGAAATATGAGGGATGATATGGTCTTTCACGGCATCAAGAATAATTCTTCTAGCTTTGTAGTCCAACTTATTGAAGGCTGTAAGGGCTGCTGCATCTGTAGATGCAGGAATGGTTATGGGGTTTGCAGTAGTGTTCCTCACTATGTCTGGCCACAACTCATTCTCTTCAAGTAACAGCAAAATCCTGGCCTTCCACGGCACAAAATTCCTTGTTCCATCCAACCTATCCTCCAATCTAAGTCCTGTAGCCATCTCAACAACAACTCAACAAAGTGCTGTTCACTGACAGAAGTAAAATAACAAAAATTTCTGAATGCTGCAAATTTCTGTGTGTCTGCAAAAATCACTGTTTCTGCCCCCTTTGCTCTGATACCATGTTGAAAAACTGAGATTTACTGCTTGCTGGTTTAAATGAACAATTTGTGTTTTTCACTTCAGCCGGTTTTGCATAGGCTTGAAGCTACTTAAAATTTTGTTGAACAATTTTAAACACGCAGTAAAAATTACTAACAGGCTGAAAACAAATGCATGCACACCATAAATTTAACTCAGAGATTTTTGGTTAATCAACCCTGGAAAAACCCCCACGGGGAAAACCAGTCAGAGAGAGGAGAGATTTTTATTATTTTCTTCAGCAAAATGTAGGACAGAAAATACTCAGGAAATATTACTTATCTTCACAACAGATTTTTATCTCAAAAATCTGAACACTGTGCTCAGCAAAAACACCAGCTGCACACTTAAAAATCTGTGCCTAAACTTTGCAGACCGTACAGCATTAAAACCCAGCCGTACATCCTCGAAAACAATGCCAAATAAATGTTCATCGTACCTCGAAAACTGTGCAAGAAATTTAATGCAGCCGTACCTCGATTTCTATGCAATCGTACCTTGATTTCTGTGCAGTCGTACCTCGATTTATGTGCCACATTAAATGATGGCCGTACTACAGGCCGTACATCGATTTCTGGAAATTAAATGCAGACCGTACAGTGCAATAAATGCAGACCGTACTCTTCCTCGATTTCTGTGCAAAAGTACCAACAATAAATGAAGGTAAATCACCTCGATTTCTGTGCATTCAATGTTCCTCGATTTTTGTGCAAAAGTTTCTCTCAGAAAACTCGACCTCCTTCAGCAAACTCGACCTCCTTGCCCCAGCTCTCTCTCTTCTCTGAAAAAATGAACAAGTGAATGTCCTTTTGCCTCCCTCAGCCTTTTTGTTTACCCTAAGTGAGTTTCTTAATCCAATGGTGGAGAAAGAATCAATCCAACGGATGAGATTGATTGAGAGTGAAAATCCCTTTTATTTATTTCTCATAAATAAAATCACTCACCCACTTAAATTTATCAAAAAGTGACTTTATTGTTATAAAGTCTCATTAAGTGACTTTTAATGTGAGGGTCACCTTTTTCCCTCTTAAAGTGACTTTAGGCAAAAATTAAAGTCACCTAGGGAACATCTGCCTAGGTACAAAAACTAACACATCTTGTCCATGTGATTCCATCCCTGGTCTTGGCAGGAGAAGATGCTTTGGAAGCGATTTGTCATCACCTAGAATGCTTTAAAATTGAAGCCTATATCTCCAAATTTTGTACTTGCAACTTTGGAATAAAGCTATTGTGGCAGAAGTTAAAATTGAGTTGAAGTTTTCAGTTGGATATATACCAAGAAATATAACTATTGAATGTATAAATTAATGACTGATAATTTTAAATGAAGAATGGCCTTGCATTTATAGGCCTTGTGGTCGGCATTTGTTTAAAGTTATGTTTATGAATGCACCTTTTAATGATTACATTAATGTTCTAGGTACTATAGCCTACATATATATATATTATATTATTAACAATCTTATTTTATATCCAGACCATTGTCACCATCTTTAAGACACGTTGTCCTCAAAACGTTGTCATCTGTTCTAACCCTCACTCTTTCCATAATAATGATCTGGACATTTTGTTCATATCCAGTTTTGTTTGAGCTGACAATCTCCAAGTATTTTAACTTTCTCTAAATATATTTATTTTGATAAAGGTGCTCCTTTAGAGATTATAGTTTAATATAAAAACTTTTACTTATTTATGTCACCCTGACACAATATCCCTTATATCCTTACGAGACTATAAGTTATATCTTCCTTAACTAAAAAGACTAAGATCTATGCTGGTCTGATTCCAAGACTGATAAAAACTAATGCTGAATGTATCATTAACCGTTTCTCCTCAAATAAAAAAAGAATTTAAGTGTTTTCTTCACAGTATAAAAATATAGAAAAGAAAAAGCATGTGTTTATCTTTCAACTACGTTATTTCCAATGTTCCACGGAGTTTCTGCGACAGGGAAGCGCGGGAGCGGGAAAACACACAAGGGGGGCATGTGGAAGCCACCCCAAAGTTTTAGGGAAATTTTAGGGAAACAGGGGACACCAGAGTTATAAAAAATAATTCATCATTATGGAATGTACATCTATTAGTTATTAACATATCAAATTTCAAATCTGTAAATAATATTGAACCATGTTACTATTACCATATAAAAACAAAAAACTAAATATCATCATTATCATTATTCAATTTATATCTAAATTCAAATTTCATATTTGTAAAAGATAACACAACAGATTCTAAAGTTTGAAATAGCCAAATAGATACTAAAGTTTAAACAGTTACCACAGAGAAGTTAGAACAGTGAATTAGACAAAAGTGAAAAGTCGAATAGTAGATTAAAATTTGTCAAAAAATACTAAATAGTAAAGAGTCAAGGAGTCAAGGATTGTCATCGGTATCTAGTATCTACTGTCTAGAGTGAAAACTGAAACAATGAAAAGTAGCTGAAATGAATCAACACTTTTTAATATTTTAATTTGCATTTACTTTTATTGTAAATGATAAAAATCGGGGGTGGGGGGCGCGCCCAGAAGCTCCCCTAGGGGGAAACTTGGGGAAACTTGTTTTCCCGAGTTTCCTCCATAAGAGAGACGGGGGGACTCCCAGAAGCCCCCCCTAGGGGGGAAACGAGTTTTGCACCTGGGGAAACTTGGAGAAATGTGTTTCCCCGAGTTTCCCCCAAAATGGGGACATCGGGAAACATTTCCCCAAGAGTTTCCCCATCCCGGAAGGATGGGGTGAGTGAGGGGCCACATTCTCCACCCCGGGGGATGTTACCCCATGGAACACTAATTCCCTCTTTGGTCATGAGCTAGGTAAAATAAACCAAATTGTTTTTTCACAAGCAAGCTATCAGTAGATAGCTAGAAAACAAGAAATACATCTTACCTGAATGACAGCATATTTCGGACTTTGGGAGCATTGGGCATATCCATGAACAGAGAATTTGTAAAGAAGGCAATACGGCGCCGCGCTTCTAAGTTGGCAGGAACATCCATAGCAGATTCCTTGACTGTCAGTAGCAAATGAAGCCTGTTGACCTGTCAAAAAATAGAATAGCCAATTAATTTTAGGAATGAAATCTCTCTCTCTCTCTCTCTCTCTCTCTCTCTGTGTTCAATATTAATCAATCGAAAATACTTGCCTGCTCTATCCATGCATCAGCATCATTAGGTGAGAAAGGATATCTCACAGCACCAGCAGATGCAAATAGCTGAGGTCTTTGATTTTTACCGAGTGTGGTGACGTCTTCCTGTGTTGCTTGCGGACCATGGCTTGAATCCAAAATTCTGTATTGACAATTAATGAATTATATCAGAGAAAGAAAATACAAGCAAGGTTTCTGACAACTTAACGAGAAATGATTGAAGGGTAACTCACCTATAGCCGTTAATCATAATATCCTGAGTAGCCACCTCTAGCATATCTTGAAGAAGAAGAATAACTTTGTTCAAGTGATCCTGCTTTTCATGCATGTGACCATTCTGGGTTTCTGGGATAGCTTTGTCTCTTGGAGTTTCTTCACTATAAATTTTTAACTGCAACGCACAAATGGACAAGTAAGGATCTTTGAAATCGATTGTGCAACTAAGTTATCAGCATGATATGAATAAATGTGCTGCTAAATTAAATGAAAACACATATACCAGATATTCTACAAGCTCCACGAACTTCTGGTACAGCAAAGGGAGCTCACTCATCTTGAAATTATCCAGCAGTGTACCATCCGCAATATTCTTATCAACATCATCAATTATACCCTTAATGACACTGAGAAGAGAACACAAAGCATGTGAGTAACTAAACTAAGATCACAAAAGTCGAAAAACAAAAACTCACAGCACACTACAACCAGATACATTTTTGAAAATTTAGCTGCATTAAAAAGAAGAGTAATATCAGTTTTCAATATATAAATTCTATTTTATACGAGAGACAGCTTAAAAACCAAAATCATAAAGAGAAGCAGAAAGTCTATCTCAAAAAGCATCATAATAAAAATATGATGATGCCTTTTCATGAAAAATCACTAAGCATCCTTACTTTATCTCGTTTCTTCCAATGATAATCCTTTCAAGTACACGTTTGAATGAATCATAGCATTCTTCCACAGCACATCGCATGTATTCATCAGCCTTGATTCTTTTTAGCAGATCTGCATCCTTTCCTCTAAAATCCTTGGCCATGTCCAATGCTATAGGAATCTGATTTTATACAGAAAGAAGGCATAAGAAGGAAATTGGTAGGAAGGAAATGTTTTCACTAGGAAAGAATCCAAGAAAAAAAATTTACCTTGCTAGCAAGCAAAAATGGTGGCCATTGAACAATTTTCAAACTAGGATCTGAAGAATACGGTACAAGCAAAAGATCCATCTCCCTGACCAAAAGCATAGTAAACAAGTAAATGTAATCAGATTAGAACCACATCAATTTTAGTTAATTTCTTCTAATACCGAACCGTAGAGATGGAATGTTACCGATTGTTTATCAAATCCTCTTCACGGAAACTAGAGATAACTTGATTCCATAGCTGGGAAAACTTTGCTACATCTTCCCTTCTCCCTGGCGTGGACTGCATCAACCACCATGTAATTCATAATAAAAATAATATCAATCATCAGGTTGATGTCCAGCACTCACAACTCCCTTTTTCAAATAGCGAATATCTAGGATATGGTCTGATTTTTCTTAAAATATAGACTTCCTATCTATCTATCTATCTATCTATCTATACATATATATATATAACACTACTTCACTACTTCACCCGCTCAAATCTCTGTGCAAACAGATTTTTCCAGCTCTTTCTCTGAACTTTTTCGTCCAATGGTGGCACAAGGCGTGCATTGAAAGCTCCTGGCAATGATTGGAAACGAGACCTCAGCATCCCCAATGTTCGTATCTGCAAATTAAAACCACAAGCAAAATCCAGAGCAGCAAGAAAATCAGACAGCATGTTTGTTCTCTTAGCAATTTTGCTGCAAACTATTAAAATTTAGTTGAAAGACTAAACATAATTTTGGGAAAGGAACACACCTCACCAAGATGACGAAAGGCACCGTAGATACCTCCAAATATGGTTGAGAAGATGGCATACCAAATTTGTGTGTCCATGAAATAGACCTGAATAAAAATAGTTAACATAGGTACATACACAACATATGCTTAACAATTTAGCAACATAACATAAATTTGAGATTGCACTTATGTGCTCACAAGAATTATTGGAGCCCATATAGAAATCACCACTCCAATGTTCCTCCTTGCTGCAACATGGAGGAAAGCCACGTTAGCAAAATCCTTTTTGCAGAAATGAATCATATAGACAACTTCTAAGCATAAGTGCTCTCAGGTCTCACCTTGTGGAAAAAGCTCATGCCATGCATAATTGCCAATACTCATCCGCATGATCACCTTTGTAGGCTTAACCAGAGGCCTTATCTGAAAGAAAATATGTTATGACTTTCAACCAACTGATGCTTACTATCTAACCTAAAATTCGATGCAGATAAATTATTTGTTTTGGAATATTTGTTTGCTTTAATTGGTTTAGTTCACGTAAAACTACAATTTGAATTGTATCTAACAAAGGTATCAGAACCAGAACTGGCAGAGTGTCTGACCGGTACAAAACAAGACCAACCTGTGAACCGGTTTATTTACCGGCCAATAAAAATAACATAAAATATGTAAATTTTAATTTAAAATATAAATGCATGTACATCAATGTAAATCCAAACAATTAGACACCAAATATATAAAGTTTGCTTGTTTTAAGGTTTGGAAGGGATTTTCTTTTTTTTCCCCTAATTTTTCGTTTCACGGCCTCCACCCTCACCCCCCGAAAACCACTGTCTGTCCCAGCAGTCATAACCCACTCTTCAGAAGCTGAAGGGCTGGACCGGCCAATTTTAATCCAGAGCAGGCACCTCTGATAAAACCAATAGAACCGTTTTCGTCAAAGTAAATCTACTCCAATAAAAGATGCCTTATTACCTCAATATAGTAGCTAAAAGCTAGCTTGCTTATAAGAAGTAGAATCCAGAACGTTGTGTACCTGGCGATATACCAAATAATCATTCAGAAAGGTACCAACCAGTGTTTTCATACTACAAACATGGAACATAAACATAAAATGAAATACTAAAATCTTGTCTCAACCATAATATCATTAAAAACCAAATACATTTCAAAATAAGGTCTTAACCAAATTTACTTGACAAGAGAGAACAGACTCTCGTGCATTCCCCGTCCAACATACAGCCGTGGCTGCATATGACCAGAAATAGATTTTTTTTAGCGTACTAGACTACTACTACAGCAATAGAACTTGCATCCATTACTCAAAGAATATGACTAATCTACTGAATTTTGACAGCTATTAATTTACATCTTGTCAAATTCAACCAAAGGATCTTTCATTGAGAGACCATAGGAGTTGCATTTTCCAGGCTATCGCATTATATTAAACTGAGAAATTTGCGGACATAAATGATCAGTACGACATTATAAACTCAAGATCCAGTTTTAAAGCATGCGTACCTGTTGCCACCATGTCAGAATACTAAAAATGCGCCAGTTTGAGTTTTCGATATAACGCCTCAGCATAGGAAACAAGAATAGAATTGCCGAGAGAGCATTAGGCAACAAATATAATACAACAGCTAGGATATACAAGGAAGGGAAATTCCAGCCACTAATCCAGTTGCGAAAAGTTTTTACAAGACCAGTAGGATGCTCCCAGGTATGAGCATAACAAGCTGGAAGAATGATGACCCATGCAGCAGCAACTACAACCTTCAATATGTATCTCAGAGTCTGTCTGAATTTCATAGAATGTCTCGCTTTCCAGCTAAAAATTATATCAAGAATGGCTGCAAGAAAATAAAATATATTAAATAAGAATTACAGTGCATGTTGTGCAACGTTAAAGTACAGTTCAGTCATCTTCAGCTGCAACTTACTAAAATTCTCTTTCTGCCATGGCTCCATATATTCAACCAAGATTTATCAAATAATCCAAGTTTATTGAAACAGTAAAAATATGTTTTCTATGGAAAGACCCAATGTAAATAAGACAAATATTCCATGAATGAAGTAAAATATAATATGATAAAAGATATAAGATGTGATGATTTACAATTACATTAATATTAATATATATCAATATTAATAATTAATATTGATACCTAATGTTTATATATACTTATATGTCTTATTATGTTATATATATTTTTATATAACATTGTCTTCCTCTTAAGGGAAGCTTTGTCCTCGAAGCTTATTGAAGACACAACTTACATCTGATTCCTTGCTTGGAATGTCATCTCTCGATCTTTGGTGTTAATAATTGCCACACTTGACAAAACATGACGATACGAGTTATGAATACCCAAGAAAAAATGTCACATTGTTCGTGAAGTGGTCCATCCGAGATCTATCTTCATTGGAGTTGTTTCTTGATCGTTTTGTTGGATGGAACTTCTCGTTTTCTGCTTAGCTTGTTCACTTTGTGTTCTTTCTCTTCTGAAATCATAACTCCTCTGGTGATGTTCATTCTGACCTTGTCATTGGTCAAAATGCTTTTTGTAAATTGGGTGTCGATAAAGAGTTCTTGTTGTTTGTTTTTCTGCTAGATTGACTCCCTTTTGAACTGCCACGGGGACCGAATTTGTATTTGTTTCTTCTTTCTCAACTTGAATTTGTTTTCCAGAGAGTCTAGATGCTTCCTTCTGGATTTGAACTAATTTGTTCTCTCATAGATTATTATTATTCTAAATCTCCTCGAACCTTTCGTCTTGCGATTGTTTGTCATCTTCTAACTTCTTGATTTGTTCCTCTAGTTCTTGATTAAGATTTCTCAGGCAATGGTTTTCTTCTTGTTGTTTTAGTTTTCTTCCTTCGAGGTCTTCATTGGAAAGTTCTATTTTCTGACTATTTTTTAATTCTTGATTTCCGTAAGTAACGTATTGTTATAAATTCTTAGTTGAAATATTTCTTCGGTATTGCTTGTCAATTTTCCATTGATTTTCACAATTTCTAGCTTGTGCTTCTTTGTACGGTCATCATACTTTTGCTGGAGTTCTTCCTTCTGTTGCTGATGTCGACATATCTTTGATTCTTGACTTTTTAGCTTTCTATAGATTTGCACCAATTCATCAATGTCGTCCATAATGAGCTTGTTTAAACGCTTTATGTCTTCTTCTAAATCGTTATCACTTCTATACGGTGATTCTTTGTTATCTTCGAACTTTTTGATTTTGTCTTTAAGGTCTTGGTTGTATTTTTTAATCGATATATTTCTTTATTCTTAGCTGATAATAGTTTCTTGATATCTTCGTTAGCTTTTTCCAGTTTTTTATTTTGATCTTTTGAGAGATGATTCTCTTGTTCTATTAACTTATGAAAAATGATCTGCTTACTCATCTCAAATTGTAGATTTTTATTGCTTTCCTTGTAGTATCCTAATTCGCTTTCCAGTTTCTGTGATTTTGCATCTGTGAGTTACTTTGATCGTCTTTCATAATAAAATATTTACCACATATTGGACAAGAGTGATTGCCATTCTTAAAAAATGTTGGATACTGGAATTCCATTTCGCAATAAGGACACTTAGTCCAAAATTTGGATTTATATATGAAATCCATAATTTCTTCAACCAATCCACAATGGGCTTTAATTACTTCTTCAATACCTTCTGAGACTTGATTACTGCTCTTCTTAATATCTTCTTGGTCTTCTTTCTTTTTTTGTATTAAATAATTATTGTAATGACAATTAATAATTAATAATTATTATTATTGTTTAAAATAATAATAATATTATTTTTTCTACTGGGAAGCACTTATAACTTTAAAAATAATAAATATTATTACTAATAAAATAATATATATACAAGGGTTGGTCAAAAACCTATGCAGGTCAAAGACCCAGTTTTGGAGAAGCTCCAGAAAATATTGGCCACAAGCCGGAATCTACCCAAGAAGGGGCTTTGATACCAATGAAATAATAAAAATATGTTTCTTACAAGAAGACCCAGTGTAAATAAGATAAATATTCCATGAATGAAGTATAATATAAAATGATAAAGATATAAGATGTGATGATTTACAATTACATTGGTATGGCTTTATATCAGCTTTATCGTGCCTTTTCAAATGAAATGGTACATCTCTTTGCTTTTTCTCTATGTTGCCAGGAAACGTGGGTACGGGGACGAGTACGGGTACAGGTACGGCACTTTTTGAAACAGGGTACTTCGGTACGTCGGGGTACTATATATATATAGTTATTAATAATATATATATAATATATATTAAAAATAAAACTGAAACATGTCACAGTCACATGACTCACATGATACATCATGATCCAATGATCCATACATGCACATTGCATATTCACTTTCAGATTTCGTCATTGATTCATTGAACAATGAAAATTCACAATTCACATTGAAAATTCGAAACATTCAAACATAAATTAAAATAAGTTATAATATATTAATGACAAATGTATCTCCATGACTCCTTGAGTCCATTCAACATTGTCAAACTACATTCAAAATTTTCNACATTCAAAATTTGCCTAATGGCATTTTTCAGTCATGAAATAGAAAGATCAAAACAGTGAAACTGAACAATGAACAAAATAGTAAATTTGGCTTCTTCAGGAA